>JANHGL010008318.1:0-71514 GCA_024611195.1 Ceyx melanurus
ATTCCCCTAATCATCTTGGTGGCCCTGCATTGGACTCTCTCCAGCAAATCTCTATCTTTTCTGAACTGGGGTGTCCAGCACTGGACACAGTACTTGAGGTGGGGTCTCACCAGTGCAGAGTAGAGGGGGAGGAGAACCTCTCTTGACCTACTGGTCACACTTCTCCTAATGCATCCCAGGATGCCGTTGGCCTTCTTGGCCACAAGGGCACATTGTTGGCTCATGGTCATCCCCCTGTCTACCAGGATCACTCGACTGCACATTGAATACAGGCTTGTAGAACACGGGCTCCCCTGAGATCTTTCCATACAGAGCATGTCAGTAATAACCATCAGTACTAACTGAGTGTGTGGAACAGGCATATGAGGTATAACCAAATCAATAACCCATAATAAAATGAATAAGAAATGCTTGTCTAAATATCTTTGTTGACTTTTAAAATTAATCATATTTTAACACTATTTGAAAGGCAGTCTTTATTATTATATTAATTTAATCTGAGAGACTAATTATATGTGGTGAGCACATAACTAAATTCTTTGAAGGACTGAAACACATTTAATGAACTATGAGAACAATTATATTTATCTGCTTAGTCAATGCAGAAGTACAGGTATGCTGCTCCATGCTTGCTTTTCCTGAAAGTACAAGGTATAAAGCAGTAGTATGGAAAGGACAAAATAAAAATGAATCAGAAAATGCCTCCCAATCCCATAAAGACTGCAAGAGAGCTTGAACACCAAGTTGTCTTAATTCAATCTTCCCAGGAATCTGCTGTGAAGCATCTCCACCTACTTTTGGATTCTTCTAGACTAAATGACCTGAGAAACAAAATAAATTTTACAATGGTATCATACACTCAAATACAAACGCTTGCTTTCATCTGTCACCTATACTGATCCACTCAAATTCCATAAACAACTAGCACTGTAAAAAACCCTCTTAATGTCTACCAATTAATACTTTGGTAAAAAAAAAACAACAAAACAAACAACAAACCAGCCTATCTGATTTTCAGCCTGATGGCCAATGACAGCATATTACATAATGCTATTAATGTTGTTTGTTTCTGTATTCTATGTATTTTCTACACTTAATGGCTTATTCGTATCTTTGTTGATCACTGCACTTAAAAGCCAAGACTAGATATATATATGGTGACTCCCGAGTATATGCAAAATCAAAACTGAGATTGGAATACAGAGGTCTGAACCTCCTCCCTCTCATAATATTCTTCTAATATCCAGTTGTGCTCTTGTTTTGATAGCTAGTGAAAAAAAAACAAAAAACAACCAAAACAACACAAAGTTTTGTTTTTAAAAAACTACATATTTTCTGTATAACAGAACTGCTGAAACTAAGTACTTGGATCACAGCACCACTTCATTTACCCATCCTTACCAGCCCAACTCCTGAAATAACATATTGACTATCATTCTCACCTATGACAGATTCAAACCTAACTCTCCTGAAGTGAAAGATTAGGAACTTAATCTATTCTGAAACCTTGCTATAAGATATTAATGCTTTAAAAAACTAAAGTGATGGATGAATAATATTCAGGTCAACTAAAATCAGAATGCTAAGAAAAGCTAGCCAGTTTTCAGTTCCAACAAACAGTGTGTAAAAAAACCCCTACCTGTAAAATAGGACAGCAAATTTGAATAACAATGTGAATTGAAACACTCATATTGTTACTAGATGGTGCCCAGTTTAACGAAATATTATACTATTAAAGCACTTATACAGTTATAATACAGTTTTTAATAAGCTTATTCATTATCTACTACTGCATGTTTCAGAAGAGAGCTCTGTTCTGATAATAGCACTATTTTCAGTATCTTTCCATAATCTTTGTCAGTAATTTGCAGTCTCCCAAGCAATACATACATGGTGTATATATCTTGATACACATACACACATGCAGAAGGCTTCCACCATTAACTCCAGCTTTTATATACATATGTAAATACAGTCATCTGAAAACCTCCAAGTGCTGTATTCAATACCTGAAGTTCATATTTCAGGCTCAAATGGATTTGTGCTTTTTTTTGTTGTTTTTCTGAAATTACCTATGCAATACTGTTCAGGTAGCCATCATTAGTTATACACTCACATTTATGTCATAATTTAGTGTGCTCTAAATAAATTTAGCGTGCTCTCTCTCTTCTTCAGAACTGTAATTCAGTTTCCCTTAGATTTAGTTGCCCAGCTAACAAGAATGAGACTGACTGATACATGAAAAGGGTGACACTTTGGGTAAGGCAGGAACTTCAAAAACATATATAACCAGGAAACACTTCCAGAGGATGTCAGGAAAGGCTGAGTATTTCAGACTGAAGACATGGAAACTCCAGAGCACATAAAACAGGGCAGTACACCCTAATGAGGCAAATTCCCAGTGACACCCAAGATACAAGTCATCACTGTTAAGATGCCATTAGAGATTCAAGATGCACGCTACCTGGGAGTATTACACCAAGTTTTAAATAGTGTTGCACTGAAACCGAATATATCTTGACAGAATTTTATTAAACAAGAAGTCAGCAACTGAAAAAAATAAAGTTTAACTCCTAGAAGAGATGTCTCTTTAGGAAGAAGCAATCCTTGTGAATGAGTAAGGTATGGTGGGATGCAAACAGTCACTATAAAAGTCAAATTCTCAGTGGTCTCATGCATCAGTTACTTAAAAGGCTATGCAGACAGTGACCAGCACCATTAATTTTATTATTTATCTCACAACACAAAATATGCACCTCACAACACAAAATAAGCCTACACAGGCATACCAGCTGTGACAGCTGTGAATGTGAATGGCAGTTCCTCCAGTAGACCTAATCTCCATTGACTGTGTATTTGCTCGAGAATCCTTATTAGTGTAAAAGCATTGAAGATAAGCACTAAGATTGTGTGAAACAACTCTGCCATAAAAAGTAAGGCATTTACTTTGTAGCTTGACCCAGATACTGTAACACTATAGAACCAACCTAAAGAACGGGTCCATCGCCATTTTTCCTTGAGGTTATTTTATAGATAAAATGGTAACAAACTGCAAAGTAATTAGAGACACCCCTTCCAAATACTTGTGTACTTGTTTTCTATCTTACATACTGCCCTAGAAACTGCAGGTGACTTGCTCAGCATGAATAAATCCATATAGCTCTGTTCTATATAATGATTTTCAAATCACCAACTACAAATTACTTTTAGTTAGAAGCTGACATGCAAAATCAAACTCTTACAGGAAAGTTTTTATTTGACTGCTACTGAAAGAAGTAGGAACTTCCAGATAGTAACTGTTTAAATATAAACACAACTTCTCTTGCATCAAGATACCCCAAGTCAGCACAAGTTGCTGAACTTCCATCTAGCATAGCCACAATTTACAAGTCCACAGGTAACAGCATTGTTCTATGAGAAATTACTAAGAGTACTGTGATGTTTAGGTAGGAATGCATTCAAGATATATTTCTAATTCTGAGCAAAGCTTGATAGCTCAGGCTTTGTGGCAGAATAACAAAGAATCCCATCCAAGCACAAAACTTCAGAACAAATACCTTCCCAAACCTTCTGAGTCTGCAACCCAGCAGCCTGCACTTGCTCACTAGTACAAAATACATTTCCATTGCTCTGACAATGTAATGGGGCAACTGCATGAATTCTGCAAGTACCAAGAATTTTCAGTGTATTAGAGCTCTCTGATCCCAGGCACTGTCTAAACACATAATGAAAAGGTAGCGATGAGCTGATGTGCTCATATACATATACATATGCCAGTGCAATGATTAGACATTTTAACTTACAAGCTCTTTGTACCTTACAGTTGTTCTGACCTTCCACACATCTAAGCAGCTCAGGTATAACAGGTACTAGCACAATTAGCCCAGGACAACAGTGACACACACAGTCACTGCTCAACTGTGTCTCCCACTTGTAAGTAGCTGGGAAATCAAAGAGCTCTCAAAAGCATTAGTACCACAGCTTAATGCTGCTTTATCTGAACTATCTGTCTGTCTCTTTTGCCATCCTGTCCCCTGCCTCTCTTGGATGTACTTCAAGATCCTATAACTGAAATAGTGGTAAAACACCACCCTCCAACCCCAACATGCACATGAAAATAGCTGGAGTTAAGGCTAAATTTCAAATGTGGATTTAACTGCTGATTTCTTCCAAATAATGCTTTTTCAAAGAAAATATAAAATATTGCAGTAAAAGGGCATCACATGCATACATCACTTTCTTCCATGAGTTATCTTTGATTTTGTTGCAAAACATAAGATACAGTTGGAGACTTCACAGTCAATGACCGCTTTTAGACATACTTAGAAAAGGAAGAAATCCTCAGAATAAGCTGACCCCACTCCAATGACAATGCATCATTTCAAAAAAAGTTTTAAACTGTCACTGATCTACTTATTACATGCTTGACTAATTCTTTGAATAAAAGAAAGCCATGCATGACTACATCACATATATAAAAGGCAGATATATAGACTTCCTTCTGATGGAATCCAAATACTGGTTTCTATACATATGAAAATATATTTTTTGTGATACAAGCAAAGGCAAACCATGAGTTAGCCTCCTATTCTATTTGAAAATGAAAAGGTTTTACAGAGTGAGAGAAAGCCTGGACTGTGACTTGGATGGAGTGATGAACTAATATCTCAGATCCCTATGTATGTCTGATTATATATTTCTAACTCCGATTCAGCATTTTAATATGGCAGAAATTCACTGTAAATACATAGGCTGAAATTCATTTTCCTATGGGAGGTGTTTTCTGCAGAGAAGCTCACCTTTTTGTATTGTACACTGACGTTCCCCCTAATCATTTTTGATTCCCCATGCCCTCATCAAGTCCCTGTGATCTTCATCGAGGGACTACATCTAAACCCCAGTGATCTTAATCTTATAGATCAAAGTGTGAACTGAATACGACCAAAGAGACATTATGGGATAAAGTGTTTTCAAAGCTAAAGTAATAAATAATAGTCAGGAAATGTGTAGCAGGGAGAGGTTACATAGCACCTTTCAACTAAAGATCATGACACATTATGTATATTACTCCTTGTTAAGAGCCATCACTGAAATGTAAAGGTCACCTGATTAAGCCCACAAATTTTTTGTCAGCTTTAGAGGAGAGAATGGAGGTACTGGGTAGAAGGGTAGCTACGACTTTTTATCTTTGCCAGCTCACGGAATATTTCAAAATAGGACTCAACACCTTGGCTTAAGAATTAGATGCACTTTTATTTAGGCTGACAGCCTGCCTGTTCACCTTCCAATGAAGAAGCATACTTGCAAAGCTATTTTAATACTCATTAAACTCTTCTCACAGTTTCCATGCCCAAAAGCAGCTAAGAAAACCCATGTTACTGCAGTACAGTAACTACATGATATCTCCCCTATGGCCCACCACACACATTGCCACAAAGCATAAGTGTGACCCACACTTTTACAACAAGAGCGTAGACACTTAACTTCCAGCATGCTCTACTAGACCATGCAGGTGTGCCTTTCATAACTCAGGTTCAACGTATCTGATGCCACTAAACCCATGGTGTTCATAACCATGGGTACCTACCAGACTTGCTGACACCTGTTCAGGTGTTTCTACATCAAACAACTCTCGGTCAAGCACAAACTGATAAAGTCTCCACTACCCATAGTAGAGCTACACTATTTCTACCAGATAATAGGTTTGGTACCACTGCTGTAATGAATTAGATCTTTTTATGCTCCCCAAATCACCCTCAAACTAACCCTATTTCAGAAGTCAATTACAACATCCTACCACACATTTCTAATTACTAGAAATGGGGAAATTGTTATACTTCATCTACATTTTCTGACAACAGTATCACACCTACTTAATTTCAACTGCTATATTTCTCTGGTATAATGAATAGAACCCACACACAAGAAATGCCATGCCTATTTAGTGCCTAGCTGTGTATGTCAAATTACCTACTGCCAATTCATACTGGTTGAATTCCTTTAATCAATAATAATGAATCACTTCTGTTAGCATATGGTTGCACACCATGTGTCTGACTATGCTTTTGCCCTCTGAAAAATTATCTGAAGAGCTATTTACTGAAGTTTTAGATATGGAGAAATTAAACATTAAAAATTATTGATGCCCACCGTTATCTGTTTGCATACAGAGTCAGCAGGCTGGGCACAGAATGTTCACATAGCAGCGGTGGATTAGTATTTTTAAACTATTTCTATTATTGATTTAACCACTTGAAGCTGCTGGAAGCAGAGCTCCTGTCACAGCTGTTAATGCAAAAGGCATTAGGGAAAATCCCTACTGTGAAGGTGTGCAAAAATGTTCACATATAAAACGGTGAGATTTCACTTTTATCAGCATCATGTACAACTGACAATTCCCATTTTTATTAATCTCAGCTAGATGAGAAATGTGAAAGGGGAAAGCTACTATTTTCTTTTTCCCATTTACTTTAGTCCTGTCTAAAGACCATATCCTGCTGTCTACCCACACTGAGTAGAATATTTCTTTTTCCTGAAGTTTTTCCATTAAAGCTAATGCAGCCACTTGCAGAGCAGAGCTATTCAGAGAGAGGAAAGGTATCAGTGTAGCTCTGTGTGATGACAAAGACATTAACAAGTTCCTTAAAAATTAAGAAAGTAGCTTTGTCAGAAGTTGGAATGGACCAGACCCTGCAACACTTATAAAAGCTCTTGGACAATAACAGAGGGCAAGTTCATTTCTCCAAGTGAAATTCAAAATTATTAAGTAAGTAACAGACAACATGAGTTAAGAATCAAAAAACCCATATAGTTTTAAGTTTTATCTTTTCTTCAGCTTAAAATTCATTCTCACTGATGCTGGATGTGGAGTTATCTACTAAAAGCCACTCACTTTATAAAAGCACATCTCACTTTGAATAGTCCTCTTAATTAGCTATTCTAATTTCTGTGTAGACAAGGTCTTACAAGGTCCATGACAAAAAGTATCATGATCTTTGAATTCACTGATGTCCTTCACTTTTTTTCATGTTACTGCAACTCTAATTAAATATTTCATCAATACAAACAAAAATTAACACACTGTTTCCATGAATGAACTTCATTCATTGCATTGACAATGCTGCACTTCACCTCTATAAGCACTTGAAAATTAAGAAGCATAAAATTTGGAATTTGGGGGAAAAAGTACCAAAATATAATGAATAAGCTTAAGTATCAAAAACCAAGTACATACCACTCTCACCACACAAATCTAGTCTTGTTTCACTTGTGAAAAATAGGAAAGTAATTCTTGTAAGTGCAAAAGCCTGCCATATAACTACTTCAATACATCCTTGCATAATATTTGTGTCTGTGAGTGTCACTGATTAACGTGCTAAACTACGTCAAATAGTTGACCAAAATCTACACATCTTTAGCTCTGCTGACTTCAAATGGCATCCAAAGATTCAGTAGTTACACTGGAATGAGAGGCATTTCATTTCCTACAGATTTCAACAATAATACTGAAAAGCACGAGGGAAACACTGAAACAAGTTGCCTTTTTAAAACATCACTATGATAAACTTCATGGTTCACTACACATCTGCTAGCATACTTTCTTTAAATCCACTTGGTCTATGGGTATAACTGATAAGTAAAATGTGTCCATTGCTGCTTTCAAATACACATCTGGCAGAGCTGTGAATTTGAGTTGAAAACAGACAAATGACAAGAAGAAAAAAATAAAGTTAACCAGAGCAGAAAAGAGATAATTGCACAAATTCAACTGCTAGTCAGGGAACTTATAATACAGAACTTTGGTCTGTAGAGATACAAAAGTCTAAGGATACAGCACAAAAATCATTTTCATGCACAGTTTCAGTGGTGCTGATCAGAAAATACTGCTTCTGAAAAGCAGCATGACTTAAATTTATAGTGCAGGAGAGAGATAATATACTGGCTGAACCCATGTCTCAATGGGTATGCCACTGTTTGACAGTCCTATTGTTGATTATACTCATTTTCTACTTCAGCAAGCAGCAAAATTTTATGAGATCCGCCCCCAAAGATGTTTGTTCCCTGACTCAATCTGGTCTACAGTTACAGAAGTTGCTAAATATTATTATCCCCTGAGAAGCAAGGGGAAAAAGTGTTATAACCAGATATGCTAATCCTAGGGATTTCTCTTCTGCCTCCCCCCAATCCCCAACAATAATGTCAATATGAGCCACTATCATTCAAACCCCACAAATTCTACAGAAAACCAGAAACCAGTAAATTAAGGTAATGAGTAGAAAGACTATTTATATTTAAAGATAGCACATAGATGATACTGTTTTACATCTTTCTCAAACAGTATTTGGGCTTTTGTCTGTTATAAGCAAAGGTAAAAATGTTTGTAATGACCTAGCTGTCTAACAGTTGCATGGGTGAAAATGGGGACAGAACTACACATTCCTTTTGGGACCCAAAGCTTAATATCTGTAGTTAAAAACATCTGATACTGTACAGAATACAAAAATTTTGGTGCAGTTCCTCCATTCATTAGTGATGTATATAATGTTTCTGAACAGTCTGGTCTTACTACATCAACAAAATTATTCTCCTCTTTTGTTAACACTGCCCTCAGAGAAATTTAATTCATTAGCACTGTTCCCTCTGTCCTGCTTCCCTCCAGTTACCTTTTCAAAAAATTGAGGCATTTAACACCCTGCATCAAGCAGGTGTATCTGACAGTGATTTTTCTCTCTGCTGCATTAAATTGCATCCTTTCATTAGCAAATGTTGTCAAAGTAGTACTTACACAACTTCTCATTTCCAAGTATATTAAAGAGTTACATCTTAAACCGATTTTACTGCTATAGATTTAGATTGAATCAGCCTCAGTAACATCCCATTCTAGGTTGATGACGAAAGTTGAGCTATCCATATGCTTAACTGCACTCATAAATGGAGCTCTTAACAGTCTGTGGTAGTGGCAGTAATAGTGTTACAGTTGCGGTTTATGGAATTGTTCTCTAATTCCCTTTTTTGTAAACGGAAATATTTTCTCCTAGAATCTGCACACATTCTTACAGAGAATGGTATTTTTCATGAAACGTACTTGGCCTGCAAACCGCAGCAGAAGGATAAGGGAAGGCAAATGAGAAAGAATTGAACAAAGTAAATAAAAGATACCTGTGTATCAAACACAAGAGGAAGCCATCCTAAGTGTGATCTCACAAAACAAAGCTCCACAAAAGAGGCATCGAGTTAGCTAACCAAGGAAGCCATCTAGGCTTATCTGTCCTGTGGCAACCTCTATTACCTACAAAATTGACTGCTAGGGCATATCCCAACTGCCCAGCCTTTGCAGCACGTGAAAGGTGTCAGGACACAGTACAAAAACCACATGAGATTCACACTATTCATTGCTCTCAGAATTATGTTAGCAAGGGAAGGATTCAGTTATGTCCAAAAAACATGAAGAGGCAAATGCAATGATCTTTCTTCAAAAAGTTATTCCTGAGGTAAATGATGCACATCTGGGATAAATCAATGGGAAAATATGAAAATCTATGTGGGTACCAAAATTTTCAGACCATAAAATTTATACTTTCTTAGTATTCATTGATGTGAAAATCTCCTGTCACTTGCTTTTTAAATTCTTTTCCTGGTATACACAGGATCTATCTCCCATGAAATTTCTTACAACAGCATTTTGACTGACATGTTGAAGTTACATTCCGATTTCAAACGTGAGTCAATTTTGTAACAGCAACAAAGTTTCAACACATAATTAAATAAATAATTCACTTCACCTGAGAAATTATACCTCAGGTTAACAGAAAACAAATTGTTAAATGGAAAAACTCCTTGTTTAGTTGAGGAAGGCAATCTTAGCAAACATTGTTTCTAACTAAAGTGAGCATGACTATGAGGCTTAAAACACTTTACAAAAAGTAATTTGTAAGCACTATGTCTGGACAAAATTCTTACTCTTGAAAAACAGTCTTAAAATCTCTATTGAATTGCTTCACCTGATTGGAACACTGTTCTCAAAACTTGAAAAAATTAAGAAAAATAATTAAATACATAATAGATCTTTCTCTCTGCTATATGTACTGGCCTTTTCCTCAATACATAAACAAATAATTTTATAAATTTGGATGAAAATACTTTCCTTACAGGTGATGATTTCTTATGGCATGCATGATTCTTGGGAGATCTCTGAATCTCTATGGCATACTGATTCAGTTACATACCTCACCACAAGTACCACTTGGTCAGAGGTAATTGGCCAGTACTGTTCTGCAAGTATAAAGACAAAATTCTACTCTTCATTATAATGTAGCACAGTTGACAGGAAGGTTATATTTGCAAACTGGTTAAAGCCCCTCACTGTCACTGCAACTGTGAAATGTCAAAACATATAATGATAGAAAGACCTTCTGCATGCTGCAGGGAAAATATTTTAATCATTTATAAGATGGTCAATTGACTTTAAAAGCACTCAGACATATATTAAAATATGTCTGAGACAGGAGTTTGAAGTTAATTTTAAATTGGTTCTCTGTAGCACACACTGCTTAAGTAAGAAACTCGGTGGGGTTTTTTTCCCTTTTTTTTTTTTTTTTTTCCTTCCTCTTTCAGAAAGCAAAACCTTAAGCAGGATGATATTATTCTGGTTTACATCTTGAGAAGTATGTAACTGCAATGTTTCAATAATAATTTTCACATGTGTACCATACTTGAACTAACAAACATTTAAATTCACTACAAATAGATAAGAATTATAACACAGTGTACAAGATCATAGTATCAAAACACAAAGTATCACTGTTTCACTTACATCTATTTTAACTTGTAGATTTACTGCTCTTCTGCTGAGAAAGAACAAGTTAGGAAGAATCAACTTCACCATTTTAATATATAAAGAAAAAAAAAACTGACTACAGCCTGAGAGGTTTGAATCACATTGATTTTGCTGTTTTTCACAGTATAATATCAATTCTGTCTGCACTTATTTTACTTTACTAATCAGTAATTTAACAATTACAAGCCAGTAAGACAATGTTACTTTATAGTACAATACACTTACAGTTTATTTGCCAATACCAATAAAATTTTGCAATGCATCAGGTAGCATGTTGTTGTCATTTATAATAGCTCATCTGCAGATCTCCTTAATTGATGAGGAAGCTACCAGAGACAGTAACATCATGTTGCACATGAGGAAACACAACAGTTACAAAAGAGGAAATGTTTTTGACGTAAATTAAGCATCTGAATATCAAAAAGTATTAACTAGTTAAAGGTGCTTAAGGTCAATGAGTATTCAACTAGCACCTGGTTTTAGTAGTAATACTGTATATCTTAATTCTGGGTCCACAATATGCAAAATACAGGCAAAGCCAGTGGAATTATCTTGACTAGAAATACCAATGTTTTTTACAAAAGTATGATGTTCAACACTGCAAGAGCTATATCACAGGAACCATTGAGACCCACAAAAAACTTTCAGAGCATTACATTACAAAACTGTAAGCAACATCTTAAGCTGGTTGTACGAATCAAAAATATTTTTTTCTATATATATAACTGCACATAAATATATATAGTGCAGTTGGGCTTTGAAGTTTTAGGCATGCTTCAGATGCACTGAAATTTTTTACTTTGTTTTCCTACAGTAGTATTTTCTCCATAATGAAGTATATTATCAATTGGAATGCAACGGAGAAAAAAAAATAAAAAGGTATATTGAATTCCTGTTTATTTCTATAAATTGTATAACTTACTGGAAAATCAGTCTCTTGAAATCTATTTCAATTAATGACATACAAATCCTCGGATTCAGCAGTTAAGTCCCTCTTTTCCAACAGCCTGCCTACCCAGCCATTTTGCAGTGTCTATTATGCACTAAAAAGACTGTTTCTGACATTCTGAAATAAGATCAAGTTTAAGCAGACAGTACTAAGGAGTTGCAAAACCTAAACCCTGACAAGTTTCAAATCTCTGCTGAAAAGAAGAGGGATAGGAACACCTTTCAAGAAAAGGCCAACAAGTATCTATTATAAAAAAAAACACAAACAACAAAACAAAACAACCCAACACCCACACAAAACCAAACACAGCCACACAAAAAAAACCCCAACAAAACAAAGCAAACCAACCAACCAACAAAAAAAAAATCCCAAACCATCACACAAAAAAACCACCACCCAAAAACCCCCACAAACAAAAACCACAAAAAAATCCCAACCCAAAACAACAAATCCAACACACCAACCACACAAAATAACCCCTCATTTTTCCTAGATTGGCCCTAAAAATATGTCTGCATATAAATATGTCCATTCAGTTAAAGTTTTACAGAATGGTTCACTCTAAAGATAATTCCTAAACAGATGAAGACAGGTATTTATTACAGGTTGAATTACATACAGCCTTAGTAAATAGAATTTTTATCAGCACAAGCTGTGTATTAACCTTTTCTGTTTGCACCAGAAACTTAAGGTTTTATTTTAAAATGTCTAACTATTTTCACTCCTTCTTGCAGCTCTTTGTTATTTTGCAAACACTTTTTTTTTCCACCATCCTGCCTGAAGGACATGTATAGTAAGGAACATCCTCAGGTTGACATCAACTAAGTGATTTGGATGCCCAAACCATTCATCCAAGTTCAAACATGTATCCTAACTCTTAAAAGAGGATACTAACCACTCCTTTTCAATACAGCATGTTGATATTCTGGTCTTCAGACAAAGCCACTAATACAAAAGCTTAATAATAATGTTCACCTAACATTTATTTGGAATTTCTGATATGTATCTACCACTATGAAGACACACTATCATTGTGTCACGTAAAACAGTAACTTCATGTTTTACAGTGCTGTTATATTTTTTAATATTGTGAGATTACCTGTGAGATACCATCCTTATTAGATATTAGGCAGTGTACCATACTTAAATGCTTCATATTTACCAACCCTGCATGTATTTTTATCAATGTAGATAAGTGATCAGAAATGCAGAGTAAAGCAGAAATTCAGCTGAGACCCAGCATTACCATCCATTTTGGAGTTCCTAATATTTTTGTCCATTATGAAAGGTGATTTGTCCTGAAATATTTATCTTGGACAGTCTACCTCACAGCAGTAGCCCTTCTAAACAATCCTTGAAAATACATTCAGATATTATCTCACTCTTATTCCCTCCTTTATTCTTTCCTTCCCCTATTAGATTCTAGGCAGAAATATTTGTTCTTCCTTTTCTGTGCTTGGTGTGGATAGACTGCTGATGTGAAAAATTCCTGTTTTCTATATTATACCATGCAAGAGGCACCCTGATGTTTTTCTAACACTGAACTCCATTCAGCACAGCAGTACTGATAGACCAGGTAAAATACACTGCTTAACCAAATACAGGAAAATAGGACTATGGTTAACAGTTATGTTTAAACATGTTTATATTCAATATTCAAAAGTGAGAGATTCAACAATCTAAGGAAACATAATATACTTTTATCTTATTAGCTTCCTTTCATGTCTGCACAGAATTTAAAAACTACTTCATACAAAAATGCCTTTAAAAACTATTTGCATTGTTGTAAGAGATTGAAATATTACATTTAGAATGTAAATAGATCTATTCACTAAATACATAGCTAGTAACACCCACACTTACTAACTACATTACATATATATATTCCCCCCCACACCCCCCCCCATGGATTTTCATAGTCAATATAAGGTGAAAATTACAAATATTCACTATCTGGGATAGGATTTCTCTCACTGTCTCCTTTGCACTGTGAATCTTCAAGCGCGCATGTATAATTTAAAAAGAATAGGGCACACAATTGATGCACGAGAATCCTCACTCATCTTGCCAAGATCCTGTCTGTATGTCATACATGAAGTCTTTATATGGCACCATGAAAATAATGTAGTACAATAGAGGAATCACAGAACCTGAATTCACTGCACATATATGAAAAAGGACATTTTTAACTTGAACTTTATCAAGGAAAGGCAAAGTTGGTAAGGTGCAATGCTAACCAGACTTCTCTGTGTAGCAACCATAGAAAATTGTCACTCTTTAGACTGATTTATTATCACATTACATGGTTAAAAATAACATTCTCTTCTGTGATCAAACTTAAGACTACAGTTTAAAACAAGAAGCAAATTCCCTGGGCAGTGGCATTTACCTTTCCTGTAAGCCTGCCTTATTTAAAAACAAACAAAAACCCCACAAAAGCCTGAAGCAATGTAATTAATCAATGTGGGCAGCACAGCTGGAGTTAAAAGAACAGACCATGCCTACAATCACACAGCAAAGTTCTGTCATGGAACACACACTTTTGTGAGTAAAATACAGAAAAGGAAGATAAAGTTGACACTCCCCAAAACATCAAGCCATACCATCCCTAAAGTCTCTTAAAAAAACCCAAACTGTTGTGGAAGAAGAAAGACCTCACAGGACAGAAGTAAGGTGAGACATCCCCACTGGGAAGTGGAAGGGTGTTACAGCAGTCTGAGCTAGCCAGTGATGTTCATAAGAAAACACAAAAAAAAGGACTAGTGAGGTAGCAAAGTTCTTAAACTGATAAGTTACATTGCAGTGCACACACAAGTTGCAGAAATACCTCCTGACAGTGACTGTGCAATAAAATGGCAGACATGGGACTTGGGGTTAAAACAGGTGCATTCAATATGCTACAATGACAAAAAAATTAAAAAATCAAACCCTAAATATTATAAGAAAAAAAAAAAGCCACTAAACATCCCCAAACAGTCATATCCTGACTACTGTTCACTCTTTTTGTACCCCTATCTCTGAGAAACTGTAGACCTCCTAAACACACAGAAAGGTACAGAGAAGGGCAGGAAAACTGTGCCACTTAACTGTACATTGAGTGGCATTGAGTGAAGAAGTTAAATAGTCTTAATACTGAACAGACCAAACTTTTTCTTTGGCCACTAGATTTTCACATGCAGGGACAGGATCCACTGATAATTGCTTCTTCAAAATAGGTATATCTTCACAGACCTTTGTCTGATCCTTCTTCAGTTGTCCGTCTTCTACTCAGAAGACTCTTTATAGATAAGAATACATGTGCATGCACGTACAGACACATGTATACACATACAGCTGTTTATATGTATGAAAGACACATTCTGACCCTAGATTCTAAGAAAGTTAGGAAAAAATACATACTAAAAAAAAACCCCCATTACATTAGCAAAAGAAAAATCTGTCATATGCTGTTAAACATACAGGCAAAAGTAAATCTAGCACAGAAAGGCTCTACGTCTCAATATACAAGAGTCTGGGAAAAAATTCTGGGGAATTACCACTACATCTCTATCCTACTCTTCAACCAGCATGTGTTGTAAGAGGGTGGGAAGCCTTCAGCATAACACATGGTCACAAGGCTAGAAATTTAACCAGTTCCCCCAGTTCAAATCCACCATTCGTCCTCAAAGCATTTTGTGATAAATCAAGAAAATCACTTCATACAATTACACATGGTTCCACATTCCATATTCTGTTTTTATTTACAACTCATATGTTCATATATCTGTGCAAGCAGCGCTGCCTACTTCTTGCCCAAATAAAGCAGAAAATTGAAGGTCTAAAGAAATGAGTCAAGCTACACTGCCAATACTTAAATGAACCATCTGTTCAAAGGTATATAAGACCAGAGTGGTTTTGAGCCAAAAGGCAGCTCTCTTATTTCTGCAATATCTGTCTGTGATTTGGTAATATCCATCCTTGCTTTGGAAAGGTTATGTATGTTGCTGCTCTGTAATTGGACAAAAAGGTCATTCTTATGTCAGGAAAAAAAAACCCTGCAGTTCTGTCATAGGTTTCCCTTGGTTTGCAGGGATCTTGTTTTTGGCAGTGTGAGAATGTGCATGGAAACTTTAAATAGTGTGGTAAAGGCCACTCTATTTATTTTTTTTTCAGAAATCATTGTGCAAGCTGTCATGCTAAAGTTAAGGTGAAGACAATGGTCTTAACATTTCACTATGACACAATAAAACCCTGAATGAAGAAATTTGACTCAACTGCTCAACTACAGCATTTATTTTGGATTGAAAAACGAAGCAAAGTGTAAGGGACTATTTTTTGTCTCCTCAAAACCAGATCTAAAGCATGACTACCTCCAGCATCCAATTTTGAAAGCATTTTATTAGTACATCACTGACATTTATATATGCCAAGACTGAACATGCTCATTATGACTGTTTATTAGACAAAAGGCTACTAGTAGAATGATAATTAATCAGTTGGCATTGATTTAAATTCCTGATGAAATGAAGCATGAGCTGTTGAAAAATAATTGAATGTAATTATAAAATCCATGAATCATCCACAGAAAGCACATTTATTAAACCAGAATTCATAACTAAAATATTTTATCTAGCTGGTTTTCTCCTCATTGGATTTTCTCATGTTGAATAAAAAAGCCAGATGTTCCAACAGCAAATCCGAAAGGAACAGACATTAAATAATCCAAGCAATAGCTGAATATGAGTTTTGATATGTCTTATTAGCAAATTCAAATAGCTTTTATAACATACAAAACTAAAAACTGGTATTTGCCATGATACCTTAGGAAAAGAAAAACAATGTTAAAAAAAAGTTGGTAAAACCATAGCAGCCTTCAAAATAAGTGATGAACATTAATACACATTCTATGTAAAATATTTAAAATTGAAACAGGATACAACTAGCTATTCTTTCTCAGCATTATTTTCTGATGGAAGTAATATGTAATGCAGTGGCATAACTTCAAAAGTATTGACAGAAGTATCCCTTTGTATACAGAAGTGAAGTTGTTGGTGGTTTTCTTTTTTAAATCTATCATTAAACACTAATATAGCCAAGATTACTAAGGTTCCCAGCTTTAAGAATTGCAGACCATATATCATGAAGAGATATAAGAACTGGGATTGAGTTCAAAAGTAACCTCATTTTCTGAAGATTACAATCAAGTCATTTTATATAAAATATGCTTTTAGGTGTCTTGAGTAATGACCAGTGCAACTATTATATAAATTGAATTAACTACCTCTTACACTGATTACTATTCAATAAACATGAACTCTGCCCTAACAGAAGCCAAAATATTTCTATTACAGGCAAAATTGTAAACAGTTAAATTAGATTAAAATACATCTTTAATCATGTAACTTTATATTAAGCGAACTAAAAAGCTCAGTGTTTTAATAGGATTTCAGTAACAACTTTCACTTCAGATAGTGAGCAGAAACAAAATTTGTTTAAAAAAACCCAAATACCCAATTTAAGTGTGTCACAAATACCATGAAGATGTGAATAAATAGGTAAGGTATTGATTCACCTGTTAAATCACAGAAACATGTATCAGACTATTGTGTATTTGAAATACATAAATATTCTGTGGAGCATGTATATCAGAAAATCTTACTTATATCCTGCTCACTTCCACAGATAGCAGAGTGTCGTTTAGTTGTAAGGACAATTTATTCTGCAAACAGCAAGTAGTCACAATGTGAAACTGCAGGTGGGTCTAAGAGGTAAGCAATGACTAAAAATGTCTATTTCCATGACATATGTTCTGGATGAAGAAATACCTTCTTTATGCAACACTAGCATCCATGTTCACTACAGCTAGTGCTACAAATTCCTTAATAGATATCACTTATTCATGGCCAGCCCAAGCAGGAAGGCTAAATTATGCAGCATAACCTCTGAAAACTACAAGCATTATTTTAGCATCCATCTGGCAACAGAGTACTGACCTAGTTCTGCTGAAAAACAAAACTTTGAAAAAGTCCCTATGAAAAAAAAATAAGAAAAAGACAGTCATTCTAAACGATAACTGAATATGTGGTAAGGAGGGAAAAAACACACTGTAAAAATTTCTTCAGCATATGATTCCATAGCCAACACAATCCTCTTTGCTATAGGGTACCAGCATTGCTCTAAAGGTATTAATCAAGGATGTTGCAAACAATATGACCAGGAGCAAGACAAACTGGTTTCATTATCAGATTTTCATCCTCCATCTTCTTCCTAGTACTGTTTTACTCTGTCAGAAAGACTTCATAAACAAGTTCCAAGCTTACACGTTACAAAGGAAACAAAAGAGCATGGTGCAGGTTTTAGTTATTATATTGAATACAAAACCCACAACAGTAAATTAATATTTTTAATTTAAATGTAGCGGAACTCTACAGAAGTAGTATAAAACACAAACTTAGAGTATCAGTAAATTTGGTGAAAGAAAAAGCTTTAAAAGCAAGTTGTTCTGAGTTATTTGCATCACATTTATATTGCTCAGCTGCATATCCTCTTGTATACTCTATTCTGATGTGTGTATAAACCTGTAAAACAGGCAAATAATGCACTCATAACATAATTTTAATAGGCCATTAAAAAAATAATGCATAAGATGTGACACCCATAGAACTTAACTACTATTTTTTGCTGATACGATTTTCAATTCTGACAATTTTCTCATTGAAGAAAGAGAGGTTGCTCAAAGATCTGATTTAAAGCAGACTCGAGGGGAAACTACTGCTTTCATGCCATTACCAAAACAGCCACAATGGCAGAATAAATAGTATAGGAGTTGCTGAATTTTGCTGTCATTCTGTTTAGACTTTTCTCTGAGCAGAATATGACAGAGTGACTACTGCCATCATTGACGGTGCATCTATAGTAAGAAGATAGCACAAGATGAGCACAGGCTCAGCCTGCCTGTTACAGATAAAGGCAATACAAATGCAAGCTCTAAGAGTAACATCTTGTAGAGTTTTATCAAATACGCTTTGTTTCTATTCATCCTTTATCCATATCTGCATTTCAACAAAATGGCCTCATTCAAGTTAATTCATGCTTTTAGATATTTGTTAGAAATCAGTATTACACATACCATGGTTTATGTTATATTCTAGCTTTGTATCATCACAGGTATACAACAATTATAAGTTGAGTTATTTAAAGTAAATAGCAAGGAAAGATTTCAGTTACTTGTATAAAACATCAATTACATGTATTTTGTACATGCAAAAGACCGAGTAACTAATGTACATCTTTTTTGCTCTTTCCCTGCTATTATTCCTGAATAAATGCACGTATTTAACATGGAGAGCTCTACAGTGTTAAAAAAAACCAACAAAACAACAAACCCAAAAACAAACAAACAACTCAAACCACAAAATTATATCATTCAGAAATTAAAAATTTAACCTACGGAAGGTAATGCTATAATTAGAAGCCATAAGGATTTAATGACATTCATCGTGAAGCTCTTTGAGTATGACAACAACAAGTATTCCTTTTTTTTCCTCATCAGTGATGTCCTATTTACTTACCTGTTCTAGGTATTAAACAAAGCAATCCAGTCTTATAAGGATTTTTCCTACCTGCTTACAATCTCATAATGGCCTTAATGGTCCCTGCAAAACTCCACAGTTTAGCCTCTCTCACACATTCCATTCCTGCTCTACCATAGGCAAAAGATTAATGTCTTTTTCTTCATTCTTTGGGTTTATTCCAGTCAGACAAATTATGAAGCTTCAAAGTGATTTACTCCCATTTCTGACCAAATATAACTGATGTCCCTCAAGACAAAAGCCTCAAAAATGTCCAACATCACTCAGTTGTTTGCTTGAGCAAATCTGTTACTCTCTTGTTGTGTACCAAGGCAAAGTAAGCAGCACTGATGAATTTTAAAGATTAATTCCTGTAAAATTTGAATGCCCAGATAACCAATTAAGGACAGACATAAATAAAAATAATTTTTTAAAAAAATTATCCATATTTACAGCTTTTCAAGAATCCATATTAGAATGAAATTATTAAATCACATATGACCTATGTTGATGACTACTTTCTCATTTCATACACTGCCACTGTGCACTATTCTAGATACTGCAGTTGCCTTATGTTTTGCCAGAAAGAATGAGGAAATATCAGTGGATATCACTGCTTAGCTTAACACCTAAGACACAGCAGCACAGGAGAAAAATAGGGAGTGAGTGCTCCTGTGGGCACAGCACAGATAATTATGAAAAAACAAAAGCTGGAACAGAAGAAACAGAGGAGCTGCATGAAGCACTGAGCAGAGAGAATCAGCTCTAAAACAAGCAGAGGAAGGGATTATATTTATTGCAAGCAATTCCAATAGCATGTATGCAACCTTTAACTACAAGGCACAAATGTTAGATACATTTTATTTGTACATGATTTCACAAGTAAATTAATGTGAAGAAAATACGCTAGAGTTTTAAAGGTAACACACATTTTTCAAGGTGGAGTTTTAAAGGGAGCACAAGTGTGCTGCTTCCTGCAGTAAAGATGCTTCCTTTACTTACCTCACTGCTTTCCTCCTCTTTTCCAGCTCAATTTTCTATACATTCCTACAACAAGCCTCCTAGTATACACCATCATTTTCCAACCCCTTCATGTTTCCTCAGGTTTCTCTAAAATGGTCTATCATACACAATGCAGGAAGAAATGCTGCTCATTACATTATTTCCAGCCTGACAATTAACATCTGGAACTGAATGGATCTGCTGTAACATCACACAAAAACTTGCTGGTATCAGTCCCAGAAAGTCTTCTGTATTTTTCTCCAAATCAGAAGTCAAACTCGTACTGCGTGCTCCCAGCCTAGACCCCTCTGCTATCACATCAATCTCAACTGTAACACTGCAACTTCCATGTAGAGCAAATATTACCCAAAATAATTTGTAATTTTTAGTCTTGTTAAAAGTAATGAATGTCACAAATACTACATACATCTCACCATAAACAGTGGCAAATATAAGCCATGCTACTTGTGTTTCAAATCATATCTACACACAGCAGGAGATCAAACAATATGAAAGGATGTTTTTTTCTCTCATGGTTTGAGAGATAAAAATGGCCCGTAAGATTGTCCAACTGCAAAAAACATAATTTTGTCTTTTCTGGAGAGCATCCTGTAGTGCTTACTCTGAAGAAACTCTCAACTGCTTACAGGATGCTATGCTCAAATACAATACAGGAGCTTTCTGTCTTTGATGGTTATATGAATGCAGCCTTTGTAAGGTTTGTCTTCTGTATAACCTTTCTATAGCTGATTTGCTGTACAATAATTCAAGGTAATGAAATCCTGCCTTAATGCTTCAAGCAGTTGTGAAAGGTGCTACCTCCTAGATAAAGATATGCCCTACATGTGAAGTGGAGGAATTCTGCCTCAAAAAAGCATCAAGGTCCTACTGATGAAATAAAGGAATCCTTGCTGTTGCCAAAGTTTATCTGCTTTCTACCTAGGTCAAGAAAGGATCTTTTGTAAAACATCTTTACACGTATCTTACAAACTGGGAAATAATTCTGTCTTACAGAACTAATTCTGACTGTATTTAAAAGACTTTTAAAGGGTGGGGAGACGAACAAGCAATCCCTGATTCAGCAGTGATCATGCATAACAAACAATACTTCTATTTAAACAAAGGCAAAAGACAGCACAATGTTAATCTTAGCAATATCAGTGTGGTTACTACTTTTTCCTCCTTTTTATTTTGAAGGATCACATCACAGAAAAAAAAAAAAGTGCTTATTTTTTAACTTACTCCCTCTATCAATTTATTGCAAGAGCATAATTTTCTTATAGAGTTTCCAGCTATATCCAAAAAAAAGTTGAACATTTAATTATTCAAGTACTTCTTTAAAACTATGTATTTCTGACTAGTGGGCCTGACAGAACTGAGAGAACCCTTCTCTGCAGACATTTGCTCAAAGAAAGGTTGCTTACTGTCAAATGACGTCAATTAGAACATTTTAAGCTGTCTGTATCCTTAAATACGAATTCACAGTTCCTTTGCCAATAAGAAGCTGATGTGAAACACCAAACTCATTACCAGGCAATGGGAATGTTGCAGTCCCATGTCTGTTTCCCAATTTCAGTCATATTTCCTCACAAGTTGCTTTTTTCATTCCCAGTTAAGTGAAGCAAACAGTATTGAGAGTGTTCACAAATGTTTGGAAAACATTTTAGTGTTCTTGAAAAGTGTTTTTGCCTGACAACCCTGTGTGTTTTTGTGATACCAGGAGAAAAGATAATTCAATATACAGGTGAACTATTAATAGCCAAAAGATTTTGCTTTAAGTGCTTTCTGTACATGCCAGGTCATATCAGTCTGCTGGTTCCATGCATGTAATCAGCACACAAAGGGAAACTTCTAAGTGGATAAGGATTCCTTAGATGTGGGTTTTTTTCTGTTTTGTTTTTTTGGTTTAGTTGGGTTTTTATTTGGTTGGATTTTTTTTAACAACAGCTAACCAATGTTCCACAGCATTTTAATGATCCTTGCTCAGCTCTGCTGCAACAATAACCAGAGTAAGAAATAAAAGCTCTAGGCACTCTTATTAGCACATATTTTATACTTACTAGATTTGCAAAGGACTTAAACTTATCTAAAACTGTCAACTTCTTCCTTTTGTGTTGTGTATTCTGCTGTGCAAGACTATATACAGTTCGGCAGTGTCAGACATGCAACATCAATTCTAAATAAACAGGAGGTCACAAAGCTCACATTCTCAAAGCTATTATAGAAATTGCAGGCTTCATCCAATCTCAAATCCCAGTGCTCACTTAAAAGCTCTAACCATATAATTAAATGCAGGTCAGCTTAAAAGTGGACAATTCTTTTCAGGCTTTATACAGCACTCTTCAGTAAAACCTTCAGCAATTGTGTTCTTTTATCTTAGAGGGCTGACAGATCGTTGTCAAAAACAGGGTCTTCCTGGTAAAAAGTTTTAACACAGAGAAAAAAGGTACAACAGTGTAGGAGGAGATGTTTAAAAGAGAATAAATCTCTACCTTGCTTTCTTCAAAGCTAGAATTTTTCTCTTGTCTGAGACATACTGAGGACAAGTTTAACCCAGGGTAACTCTTCTGCAGTCTAATGGCCTTACACCAATGAGTATTTTGACCCAAACTGTCTGAGACAAGCCTGGAAAAATAACCTTTTATTTTCCTTACGGTCCTGCTGCACAGAGGGAAATCTTTCTTGTCACTCCCTCTAGCTCTCACGTCTTAAGCTTTGTCTAGAAATTCTCCCCCGGCTTTCCTCACTCCTACTAGCTATTATTCATAAGAGCAGGCCATATTAAATTGCCCTTCACTCCAGTGGATTTTACTTAGATATATGCTACTATAAGTGTTAGAAGAACCAGGCCTTGGTTTTTCAAGTCCTGCTATAGTTTCTTTTCTAATCAGAACAAAGACTATCATAAGTCAATTCCCTGACTTGAAGCAGATATGCCTGGACAGGTTTTCCACTTTTACTTAGCTTTAAAAACACACAGTAACACAAAATGTACTCAAATTATTTTTCTTGAAGAAAAACTCTTCATGGGAGATGAAAGGATATTAGAGAATGGAGAACTAAAGGAAAACAATGACACCCTAAATATAGGTAGAAGAAGTCTACTTAGGAACAGAAATACTGTTGTGTAGCTTTACAAAGCATAAACCACCTTGTTCCTCAACTGAGGCTATGTTCTTTTTCAGCTTAGATCTATTTTAATCTCAATGGAA
Organism: Ceyx melanurus; assembly: GCA_024611195.1. NCBI lineage: Eukaryota > Metazoa > Chordata > Aves > Coraciiformes > Alcedinidae > Ceyx > Ceyx melanurus. The sequence goes on from JANHGL010008318.1 coordinate 23,551, forward strand.
CTTGTCTCACTGAGAGGCTTTTGTTCACTTAGTACAACTAAATATACCCTATAGCATAGATGGAATCATTACAGAAGTATGGCAAATGAATATGAATTTAAGTATATTTAATACCTTCAAGTCATTATAGTTTTATTGAAATTGTTTCAGTGTGAAAGAAATTTCAATTCCCTTCCACAGTAACATATACTATTTATCTTCTAAAGAAAAAAGGCAATGTTTTCTTCATGTTAAGTATTCACACATATTTATTATCAATGCTTTCTAGAAGACATTTAAGCATCTTAATAATTTGTTGTGAAATCAATACAGAATTTAATTAATGAATATTAAAGACCACCTGATCTAGATGTATTTTTTTAGTCAGAGTAAAAAAAAACAGTGATACAGTGCACCATTAAGCAGGAGATTATGGCAATACCTCAGGAACAATGTTCAAACCAAAACAACAAAAAACATTTCACTGAACCCACCAAAACCTCATATTTAGACCAATTTTCTGCTTCAGATGTTTTATCATTATGCAGCATGAAGAAGCATTTTCTACCCAGCTAATTATAAAGCAGAAAACAAACAAACAACAAAAACAAGCAAACCAAAAGCAACACCAAAATGCTACCAACACACCCAAACCACCACTGGCATTTGTACTGGACAATTTTCATTTCCAGAAGGAATTCCCATGTAATGGCACTATTGAAGACATGTAGGGCCAAGAGATTATTCAATATAAATGAGCTATAACCAATAATAGATTCTGGGTTTAAACTCTTGTTTTTCACTCTCCCTTTGCTTCCTCACTCATGTTTTTGCAGGGTCTCCTTCCTCAATACTAACACCGCAATGAAATATCTTTCTAGATGCATATATGTAAATATCTTGCTCTAGACGTAGTGTTATTATAATGATTAATCCACATTGTTTCTGCACTAGTCTGTTTACTTATTCTAAATTATATTTTCCATGTATATTGGCATGATGCAAACCTCTGACATCATCACTATGATGATTCAAGCAAACTCTTATTCATGCAAACATACAATTTAAGGTAAAAAACGTGTTTTCCACATTTCTATTCAGGACTTTCCAAAAACCCATGCATCCAAACTTGTCTAGGTATGCATGCATCATTTACCTCATTCTCATGCCTACAATCTGGATGCATCCATATATGAATCTGCAGGCACTCCTTTCCACAGTATTCCTGGACATCAAGCTATCACCATGCAAATATAAACTCTCAAAATACAGCATCACTGTACATGAATATTAATAGTAGCAGTACTACATACTTAATTGACAAAAGTAAGAATGAATACCAAATAAAAGAGGAGTGAAAATTTTATCTTTCCACTGTAAAAGGTTTGATAACGTTTATTATTTTGGAATTAGATTCCACCTTCCTTCTCTCCCCCCCCTTTTTTTTTTTTTCATATTGGTATCAAAACACAATATAGACCTTTCAGCCATTATGACCTTAGGTATAGCAAGATTAATTGTACAACCTGCACCATGAATATAGTACCTGAAGTGATACATCCTGCCTTCAGTCACTGACAGAAAGCTGAGATGTTTGACACACCTCTTGCCCAATGCCTTCTGCTGGCCTTAGAGGAAAGGAGCTCAATTGCTGGCTATTTTAATAAAATCCTTTACACCCCATCTCTCCAGCATACTGAAGAGAGAACTAACATTCTGCTATGCTCCTCATGATTTCTTTCCATCCCTCCTTTCCTCAACTGCATGTCAAGTTGAAAGGATTAAGCTCTACTTTACTTGAATCCCAAGTGGAGTGAAGGTGCTTCTACTTAGACACCTATAATTGTAAATAATTCAAGTCATCATTCAGAGTAGCCCTTTCTGATAAAAAAAAGCATATGGATATTGACATGAATAATATATTGTATGTTGATCTCCAATACTCCTACTTGATTAGACTCCCACTCAATTGAGTGGATGACAATAGATCTGCCAAACTGGAGCTGGAACTGAAACAATTCAGTCAAACGAAAGTGAAATACACAATTATTTACATTACTACACAACAAATTTAAATAGCAGAGGAATGTAGGTCAACAGTACTAATGCTGAACCAGTGCATCCTGTTTACTCCACCAGAAATTATTAACCTAACTTTATGAATAGGTATATTATCTATATGCTCAGCAAGCATATATGTGCATAACTCTTTAATAAGGCAAGCTAGGCTCTCTTCAAATAAAACTGTGAAACAAATTAAAACCATTACCCATTTCTTCCAAGTTATTGCCACTGGAAACATAAATGATTAAAAACTTTCCAATGCTGTTTGTAAATACTGAACTCGAATTTCTAAGTTAGGCACTAATCCATGGAAACAAATTACTGCAGAATAGAAATAGCTGTGACATAGCCAAACATCATGAGAGCAGCATATGTCTTCTCAATTGATGTAACATGATTCACAGACTTATGGGAAAAAGCCTTCTAATACAAATATAGGTAACAATTTAAAATATTTATTATGTTACTACTACTCCCATGCTTTCAATTTTACACTTAAAATGCCATAGGTACATAAAGAAAAGCTCTGAACACTATTTGTCAATCTAAGTTAGCTGAAGGCTGAGTAACTGGCAAGCCAGATGTAATGACAGAGAGAAGTCTTACTTCTGATCCCCAGAGAACTAATGCTGAGGAATGTATATTACTAAGAACTGCTAATTTGGGAATTTCTTTTCTTTTCTTGGTCCTTCACTATTCTTAAATATATTTGAAGAATGACATATTCTTCATGTCAGAATTTATAATCTTTGCTTCATCATGAAGCTGAAATTAACACAGGAGCAGTAAATTAAAGTCTTAGATTTTTAATACCAGACAGGAAAACCTGAACAGTCACTTGTGAGAAGCACATGTCTTCTTGCCTCTCTCTGCCTTTTTTGTTTGGTTGGTTTGGGGTTTGTTTTTTTTTTAGGTAGAACAAAAGCTACCACAGTCTGCCATGCCTTTTCTATTTGCACAATAGTGCTACTTTCCTTAGACTCATCCCTTTGGCATTCTCCTTGGGACACACCATATATAACAAGAAGACAGAAGCCTCATTAATAAAATATTTCTATCTGTGGCATTGAAAAGTCAGATACATAGAAACACATACATGAGCTGTATCTCTGTATTTTAGCAGCCAATTAAATTCACCGAGATGTCTGAAACAGAGTAACAAAGGTAAATTAAAATTAGAAAATTGATTTAATAACAAATTATTCTTTTTTCAGAACTGATGAGATTCTAAGACAAAGCACCTTTTTTATTTAAACTATTATAGTCTTACATGTGACAACTCTGTTCCCAGCCTTTGTAGTTACAATTACATTTTCCTCTGATTATTGCTATCTCTTAGTCTTGGAATACAGGTATCTTGATGATAAAGGTAAACTGGTACAGTATTAAGAGTTAACTTTAGAAAAAATAAACTATTATTAGGTAAATATAAGCAAATCACAAACTTTACTCCAGAATTAGCTGGTGTGTCTGTCTGACAACTTGCAACCCATTTTTAAGAAGTCTTAGTGGACATCTTGCAAGGCACTACAATTTTCCTAATATACACATTGTGTAGGCTGCATGCCTGAGCCAGCTAGACAGTGCTTGCTACACTTTTAAGAAGTTCCAAATTCTTTTCCTGCTAGCATATATTTGAAACTGATTTATGTGAGTATTCCCAGGTCCCACTCTATCTGCATCAATATGCCATCAAAGCCAGCAACAAACTGAGATAAATAGATTACTGCAAGTTCCCCTAACAAGGGTCTTGTGCAATTCCTTCATATGGAGTCAATTTCAGTAGGACATGAGGTGCATTATAAATGTCTCATTCAGTCTTCATCCTTAAAAAAAATAAGGAACACAATCTTGTTGGTGTCAAAACCAATGAGTGACTAACATTTTATATAAATATGAACACTGCAAATGTAATGGGTGCCACCTGCATTACTGATTTGTATACTTTATTATATATGTTCTCTCATCTTAAAAGCTTGAGATTGGTGCACTAAAGCTGTAGCAGAAGTGGAAGCTGCCACTAATGGAAACCTCTCAGGAAAGGCAAACGTGAAAACTACACAGATTTAGGGGACCTAAATAAATGCACTGGAATAAAGCATCCATTCTAAAAGGGCACAAAGATGGGAGGATTACTTACTTATGAGTCATAATGACAGGACAAGAGGCAATGGATGCAAGTTGGAGCACAAGAGGTTTAGGGTCAACATAAGGAAGAACTTTTTCACAGTGAGGGTTACAGAGCTCTGGAACAGGCTGCCCAGAGAGATTGTGGAGTCTCCACCTCTGGAGACACGTAAGACCCACCTGGATCTGTTCCTGGGTGACTTGGCTTAGGTGATCCTGATCTGGCAGGGGGGTTGGACTAGATGATCTTCCAGGTCCCTTCCAACCCCTAACATTCTGTGATTCTGTGATAATGTATTTCAATAGCTCTTTGAAAACCTTCTGTGGTCTACTTGCATTTCTCCTGCTTGGAACCCAAGAAATTTCAGTAGTTTCTCAACATCAGGGGGGAAAAGAAAAAATAATAAAAAATTTATACAATTCTACCTTAAAGTTCTGCTGAACTTGGGTTTCAATTGTCACGGAGGAGAATTTATTCCCAGGTTTTTTTATAAATACCAGGCTAAAATGAACACATTATACACTTAGACAAGACTTCAATAAAATGGACTTTAAATTCAGTTCTGCAGTAGTCTACTGATCATTGCCAATAAATGACCATTAACAATCTCCAATTCATTCTTCAATCCAGCATAAGCAAGTGTTCTTCCCACTGCAAGCGAATAATTCCCCTTTTCCCACTCTGTATGAAGAGCAAAGCAGACATTTAACTACAAGTTTTATCATACAGTGTATGAAGGAAAAAGACATGGAAAGTATCTGATCTTCAGAGGGGAATTTTCATTTTAATTAAAAAATTATACAAGTAGTCTTTTACAGGTATTCATACACCCTATTATGGCCAGTAATAAAATTATTCTTACAGATAATTTAAAAAACAAATAAAAAACAAAATAACAAACAAAGAAAAAACAAAAACAAAAAACAAACCCCAACCATCACAACTTTAAATAACCATCTATATATAAAACTTATTTCTAATATATTTTTTCCAAAGTATTAAATAAATAAAAAAGATTAAATCAAACTGAAGACTCTAGCAGCCCACAATACTACTGAGGTTTCTGCTTAATGTCTTGAACAAGACTATGAATGCCACCCCACTGAGAGCTTTAAAAAGCCCACCAAATAATCCTGCACAACTCCAGTATTCAGTGTTATTACAGACGTATAGCACAACAGCCAAGTTGAACTCTATTCTGAATTTATGAAATATCAGTCAGTGGTACTAGTCAAGAACTTAAGTAAGTGAACCTGCTATCCAGTGGACCCCTCTCAAAACAAAGCACATTAAAGAAAGTTCATATAAAGGATCAAAATAAAAACAAAACAAAAAAACAACAATAACAAAAGAACAAGCTAATAAACAGTACTGCATACTCCAAATCTTTAACACTATGCAATCACCTTATATTACATAGGACAGTGACAAAGACTGGAGAGTAAAGACAACTAGAACTGCTATTTCTGATTATAAAGAATAAGTTTAATTGGATATTCTGGACAAGAGAAATACTGAAAATGCAACAACCTCTAGTATTCGTTGTTAAGTCCTACATTTGTCATTTAATATTACTTATTCTTTTTTCCTGGTCTAATACCATCATGACTGACATTTTTCTATTTCCATAACAACAAGTCTGTAAGGCTTAAAATATCTTGTGAAATACAACACTAAACATTTTCAATTTCTAAGTTATCACCATAAAGAGAAAATGTCTCTGTCATCAGTAACCTTGTATGTCACAGAAGGGTAAGACATCCAAAGTTCTTCCTTCTTTTCCTCCTAAAAAAATTTAATTGTAGGCACTGATCCGTTTTTCAGTCATTTATCTCTATTAACTGCCTCAAGTGTAGGAATGTGTTTCAGAAATTTGCATACTGCAAACTGACTTGTTATCAACTAAAGCCATTCTGACATATTTTGTTGCTGGATGATGCAACTCTTTTATTCATGACATGTTCCTCCCATGTGAACCCTGTTCTTCAGTATCATATCTCTGGGTGATAGGCTGAAAGCTTCACTCTCAAGCATCTAGACTATAGCAATCAGATCCAAAAGCAGAGACCATACAGACCAGTCCTCCTGCTTTCAGTCCAGTGTTTGCTACCTGAACTGCTGTCAGTAAATTGTTCTGCTTCAGTTTTCTGCTACATACTTCAACTACGGGGTTGAATACACTGAGATATGGTGCTTTAGACACACAAGACCGACTGGCATAGATCTTTTTTTTTTCCATAACATAACAAGCAATGTTACTTCGAAAACTTATAATCAACCTCACCTGCTTTTCCCTGAAAAGAGAGCAAAAGTCCTATCCTAAAAAAGGCTGCTTTCCTATAACTCACCAATCCTCTCTATGGTGCACTTGCCCCTCATCTTATCTCAAGCAGCCTAAAGTATCCTGTTGGAGGATGTAGATGGCCAGGACAATAGGAGTAAAAAAAAAAAAAAAAAAAAAAATCCTTTCAAGAAGTTCTCATTTAACCTTCATGCAAGAGAAAAGCTTGTTGAGGGCTTACCATAACAGTGTGTTTCACATCCAGCAGCTTATCCTGTAAGATAGCCATGAAACTGCAGACTGAAAGTTTGGTCTCCTCCAAGCAAACAGGATTTGGTCCTGAGCAGGGCTGAGTACACTGAACTCATGGAGACTTCAAATTGGAAGTAAAACTAGACTTTTTTATTATTATTTCTTTACTTGAATAAATAGTGCCCCTTAAGGCCTATTTATTGCTAACTCATTTTCACATGAATTCTACTTGCCTGCACTACTATGTCATTCAACATCAAATAAGCTGTCTAAGCAACTGATACCAGATGACTGCACCTAAATGTGTTTCCAAACTTGTTTAAAGGTGGTGGAAAGCATTTAGAAATTAAAAAGGTAACAGTCTTTTCCTTTAAGATGCAATAAACTGTAAACATCCTCCATCACTATTTCTCCCCTTGTATCTCAAACTGTGTCATCTATTTCAAGGTAGAAAGTTACATAAAGAAAGGAAATCCCATGCAGCTTAAAATGTGATCAATATGACTCCTTTTTCTCCTCACCCACTGAGTGTACCTGGGTGGATGTCTTAAATGTGCAAATGTATCAGGAAAACTAATTCTGTTCTCATGTGATGAGTACAACTACTTTCATAAAGTTCTATTTCTAACAAAAATTGAAGAAATATCCCTAGCAAAAGTATCTTCTCAGAATAAACCTCTCAACACCTGAATGCTGCATTATAAAAAATCATCACAGAGTAGTCTTAGTGAAATGAATTACTAGTTGCTACTCAGATTAAATAATGTAATATGACACTGTTAGTTTCAGCATACCAAAAAACAAACAAACAAACAAACAAAACATTTAGGAAAACTGGTAGGAAAAGGTGCACCCTGAAACAACATGCTTGAAATTAAATACTCTTCTCTTGGCAGCGTTAAGTGAAAAGCAAAAGCTGAATTTCAGCAAGGAAAGTCAAAATTTATCTCAAATTAATTATTATTACTAAAATTAATAAACAGGAAGATATTAAGTCTCAAAGGTCCAGGTGGTCTGTAATCTTCCCATACTAGTCAGACTACTTAAATGTATGTCATCTGATGACCTAACACAGCTTTAATACTTGTATTTAAATTGTAATTGCTCCGGCAAGGGGGTTGGACTAGATGATCTTTTGAGGTCCCTTTCAGCACCTGACATTCTATGATTCTATGATAATGCACTTTGAAGAAAAAAAAAAAATACACAAAAAAGTCCATTCTGTGTCAACACACAGACTCCAGGCATGATCAGATGAACAGAACTGACCTTTGTTAAAATGAAACAAATACCACACACACAAAACCAACCAACACGAAAACAAAACACAAAAATAATCAAACTAAACACAATTTGTTCAAAACATGGGAAGACAATACATTTTCAATTGTGTTTATCATGTAAACCAGCTTAGTGAATAGGAAAACAAATTGGAGACAAACATCCCTTAGCTGAACAGCTGCCTATCTTCACCTAGGTTACATTTCAGTGCCATTTCTAACACTGAATGGCAAAGCAGCAGAAGTCTAACATGTAGTAACATGTAGACCTAGCTTGCAGCTTTTGGCTTCAGTGACTAAACAGCTGAAAGTGTTAGCGAAGGCAGACGTATAACAGCAATTGGGACAAATGTAGGTAGCAACTCCTCTCCAATGTGCAGTTAATACAGTAATTCTAAGATAGCACTCTGTAGTCACAAAGAAATGGAAAAAATTAGGAAAATCTTGAAGAGCCTGCATTACTGCTGAGACTCAAAATCTTATGAAAGTTTCTGTTGCCCATCAGCTGTGGAGGCCATTTATCTCATTGAAATGAGTCTCATGGGGGTGCACTTAATTTAAGTCTCTGAAGTTAACACCATTAGAAGACTCATTTCCTTGATGATTAAAAATTAAACACACAAGTATTTCAAAGCTTTTGAAATAACAGAACTAATGAAGGACTAATTGCTTCACTACATGCCTTCATATAGTGATGTATTAAAAAAATTGGTGTCAACTGTCAAGTCAACTTTTGCATCAGTTAATTTTATGTTTTCCATCAGTCACGCATAGTCACAATTAAAACATGATATTATAATTATTTATTTTTAAAAAAAGACAACTGAAGGAAATGTTAAAACTTGTCTATCTTTAAGCTGACATAGTCATTACCACCATCTTACAAATAACTCCATGGCTACTTGGCTAATGGTACTTATATTGTTCAGACTTGATTCACCATTAGAAAATTGGGTTTTAGCATTTCAAGTCCACAAATTTCAATTAATTCATTCTTATATTTTGAAATACCATGAGCAACATAGAGTTATTTCTCAGATTAATGAACACTACAATTTCTTGTTAAAAGAAATGTAACATGTGAAATTTGTAGGCAATCACTGCACCTCTGGTTTCATAGAAATAAAGAATGAGTAGCACCAGAGAGGAAGTACCTTCATCATAACTTCTACCTTCCTTACTGATGGCAGTAAAAGTCTACATATATCATTGACCTGCCTGGCCACAAGAGCACACTGCTGTCCCATAGGTAAGTCTGTTGTCCACCAAGACTCCCATGTCCTTCACAGGGCTACTCTCCAGCAGATCACCTCCCAACTTGTACTGGTGTCATTTAATATTCCTTCCCAGATGCAGAACTCCGCACTTACCCTTGCTAAACCTCATTAAGTTCTTCTGTGCCCAGTTCTCCAGTTGGTCCCAGTCTCATTGAATGGCTGCACAGCCTCAGGTGTATCAGCCAAACCTCCCAGCTTCATGTCGTCAGTGAACTTCCTGAGCAGACATTCTGTTCTATCATCAATGCCATTGATAAAGATGTTGAACAGGACCACCATTTGAACAGGATGTCATGCGAGACCTAGCTAGCAAGCAAATCCCTTGTAAACAGCTTTATTGATTTATTTTTCTTACAAAAGTAATTACTTTCATAAAAAAAAAATATGTAAAAAAACAACCAAACAAAAAAAACGTAAAGACACTACAACAGATCAATCAGAAGCTTCCCAAATACAAAAGAGCAATTACAAGAAAAGACTAGTTTACCACAACTAAAGCCGCTACTCTCTGATTCCAAACTGAACTTATTGCTTCATCAAGGTTAGGAAGTCAAAGCAAGCTGACATTAAGCTTGGATACTGGAGAGAAATAAAATAGAAGCAGCTGTTTCAGAGACAGTAAAAGATATTGAAGATATTGCAAGGCAATACTTCTGGATTTGAAACATTGCTTCCCAGCCTTCTAGAGAATGAAATCTCTACAAAATGAAACCAAAACAAAAGACAAAAAAAACCCCCAAAAAAACAAAAAAAAAAAACAAGAACAAAAAAAAAACCCAAAACAAAAAACAAAGCAAAACAAAAAAAACCCACAAATAAATACCAAACCACCAAACAAAAGCACAAACACAGCCAAAACAAAATAAATCACACACAAAACAACAGAAAAGTCACCACCACAACAAGTAAATTAAAATATAGCTGTTTATCTACAGAGAATAATGTATTTTTTTCTCAAAAATATTCTAAAACATCTGTTTATTTTTGCAAGGCAACAGCCAGGAACAAAACTGAAATCAGTGAATCTAACTCAAGCCATCTGAAATAAGCAGGCAAACTCCAGACAAAGACTTCTTCTGAGTGTGCAAGTCCCATGATTTAACACTGAAAGAATAGTACCCTGTGGTACTGCAAAACAAACAGCAGATACATTTAAAATGTTAAGATTGTTAACATTCCCAGGAACTGAGAAACCTAATTTGATTATTACCTAAGAAAACAGCAGTAATTGGATGCAGATGTCCTTTAGGCGGTTGAACATTATTTTTAGAGCAGAGTCCCTCAAGATTACTACAGGTAGTCACATTCCTGGTCAACCACCAGCACAGACCAGGCAAACACCATAACTGACAAGAACCAGTCACATAACAATGTTTTCACAAGTGCTGGTGAGAAGGTTCTCTAAAGAACACCTGCAGATGACCACAGAAATGCATGAAGAGAGGGTATGGTTTTGAGCTTAATGGAAACTAGAACACAAATACAAAAAAAAAAATAAATAAATCTTGACACCATTACTTTATTTTAATTAACACAGCTATCTTTATTTCCTGTTCTTCAAAAGAGAATATGGAAGTTTAACTAAGACCACGTTCCCACACAGCAAATGCAAGAGCTTTTCAGGTTTCTAGTGCAAACTTTTCTGCCTTTGCTACATTGAAACAGGGCTTCCATGACTCTCAAATTTCAGTTTGTATATGTCTGAACTAAGTTATAAAATTACCTTTTGTAAAAAAGAAAACAACAACAAAAAAAACCATCTTCATAAAAAATATCCTCCCTCACCCCCAAACACCACAATGCACCACCTGAACAATTAAAATGAAACAACTGCCAATCCTTTCTGGCACCACGACTCTCAAGCCTTTGGCATCTCAATAGAGTCAGGATTTAAGACAAGCACACAAGCCAGGCTGCTGCTCCCACTCACTTGTCTGCAAGCAGAAGGTCCACACCACAAACTCATCCACTGCTAAACCATGGCATTAACCTCCTCTCCAGGAGTGCAGACGAATGACAATAATAACCTCAGCCATAGGCAAGGATGACTCCTCCAACCTGTGCTGCTAGCAATGCATCATCACTCTGGAGCTACACCTATTGTTTGCCATACACAGCAGAAGGTCAGTCAAACAGAGCAATACTTTGAGGACAGATTTAAATTAAACACTTTCTAACAGTGCTGAATGCATCCTAACCTTCAGTGAGTTAAGATCTTAAGTATGACATACTTAACTTGAAAGAGTCACAGGGGCACCTCTCACTTCAGAACAACTACTTGCCTCTTCAAAGTTTTTATAGATTGCTCCTCAAATTTCTCAGGAGTGGATCCTTCTCAACTGCCATTTAATTCCCCAGAATGAATTTAATATGATGTACATGAAAAGGAATAATAAATTACATCACGTGTAATTGCTAAAAGGAATGTGAACGCACAGAATGCTGCTGCGTATGTTTTTCTCTTGCATATCTGACCTTGAATTAAGGCCTGTCCTAGATGAGAGACACATGATACAGACAGCCCACCCCGCTCTGTAATTCACTGCTCTACAGAATACCTGAATATACCAAAGTCAGCCTTCACAGAAACAGAACACTTTTTCCAGGCTTGCAGGAGATGCTGCTTTCTACAGCAAGGACTTTAGTCTCTTAGCTAGATGGAGAACCCTACATATGTGCTCACAACCATGTCAAATGGATAAAGGAAAAATTATTAGCAACTAGAAGCTGTTTCACATTTTAAACTAACCCCATTTTAAATCAACAGAAAGCAATTTTTATTACTATTTGTATATTAAAAAAAAAAAAAAAGAAAAAAAGAAAAAACCCAAACAAACAAAATCAAAACAACAACAAACCAAACACTCAAAAAACCCATGTGGGCATTACTTAATTGTAAGACTTAACCTTTAGTCAGATCATTCTCTCTAAAACGTGATCCGATTCTACCACTACCTGAAGTACACAAGCATCTCAGATGGCATTTTTTGATTAAGCTGAATTTAAAATTCCTCAAAAAGGCTGAAAAATAATCACCAGAGGGTGGGGAATGACAGGGACCGGCAAGGGGAAATCTCTGGTGTAGGCGAGTGAACACATGTTTAGACACATGCAGTCCTCAGTCCACTTTCAGTTTTTGTCTAGCATTTTTGTTAAAATAAAATTTTAAAGATAGAAATCTTATTAGAAGAGATGTTTTCAATGGTCCTCTCATGCTCTCCTCATGTATCAAATAAGCCTCCTCCCCTAAAAAATAGTGTAAAAAATAAAAATAAAAACATGAAGAAGCTTTTATCACTAAACTCTGCCTCTGCTTAGAGCTACAGATTTAGTTTATCTTCAGATACAACACACATTCACTGTGAGGGCGCAGCACACAAAACACTAAGAAATTCACTCTTATTCTGCAACTGTGAAATGAAGGAATATGAAATGCTTTTATTTTAAAAAATACCATTTTTTGTTAATACAGTCCCAGAGAAAATGCGATTTTTAGATCTGCATAAAAAATAGTGTTCTTAAGGAGCTGAAATTATTTTTCTCCTGTGTTTTGCTTAGGTATTCCTTCTCACAATACACTATTAGCAACCCTGGCCAGAAGCAGACTGTATCTGCCCATCCCACAGCCTAGTAGGACATGATGGTGCCAGATACGCACTATGGACTCCTTGGAGAAATACTCATAGTTCTTCCTACTGCCAACAAAGCAGCATATTGAAGCAATTCAGTTCTTTCAGAAGTAAATTTAGAAAAAAATCCTTTCAAGTACAATCTGACAGCTGCATAAAGCCATTTCATGGAAAACAAAGAACCATATTTTGATGTCTTTCTAAGAGACAGAGAAGCAGTTCCAGCCCTGACTGCAATTTGTACTTGTCTCAGAGCAGTGGTGGTGGGGAGTGTTAATTCCCCAAAGGGGCATAAGCACTGTCCTCCTTTTGGTTTTGCCATTGAGAACCAAATAATTCAGAACGGAGTTTCAGATAAAAGCCACTGGTGACAATTATTTACTGAAGAAATGTATCTAAATATCAGAAATTTCTTGGATATAAACTCTTATGACTGATGTTGCAACACTGAAGTTGGTTAGAGTTTTGACATCTACAATCTCAAAGTCAGATAACCTTTTTTAAAAATTTTGTTTTAGCACGCAAGTCATAAAAGTGTTGCCAACAAGAGCTGCCAAAGTAGTATGCTGAACCAGTAATCAGTGGTATGCTGAACCAGATCATTCAACTAGCCTACTTAATCGTAAGTCAATACAAGAGCTGTCCCGACATGCTGTATTTCATTAGCAAGTTCTTTCAAATAAACAGCACCAAATAAGCAATACTATTTTACACATTTCCACTGAAAACAGCTTCAAAAATCTGTTTATTGCTAAGGAATAATTTGGTGACAAACAATCAAAATATAAAACAAATTAAAAATACAGACTTATTTTCCATTGTGATTAGGTGAAACGCAAATACACACCATCTCAAAGGTTGCCCCCAATCCTTCCCCCGTAAGAAAACAAGGCAGTACCATTTTCTGGGTTCATTTATATACCTGACTCTATCTGCTCTTTATTCTTTATTTTGCATCTGCTTATTTATTTTTTTCTCAAAGAAACATCTGCTCTCTTATGTTTAGAATTATGATCTACAAGTATAAATACTCCAGGTCATGGGATGTAATGTAAAAAAGCTGCAAATATTAAATGGTATTTTTTGTGTCCTGCTATAAAAACTAAAATCTCATCAGTAAATATGTAATTTGGATTTTATTGATCCAGTCCTGGTGTATCTTTGCCTGCAGTTGAGAAAATGCTGGGCAAATCCTTGTCCTACAGAGTTAATCAAGGACTTTGAGGTTGACTGCAATAGAAACAAGAGGCCATAGTCTATTTACTACAGTTTTGGTAATAGTCTTTACATACATACAGTGAAAAAGATTTAGCCTAATATTTCAAATTTACACATTACCCAGTGCTTACTACAGTTGCTTCATTTTTTTTTTCATTTTTCTAAAATTTTATGGAACTTTATGCATTTTACCAACATTTTTAACTGTTGCTCAGAAACATTTACCTATGGAAACAAGGTTACTTTTGTACCATAATTTTAAGAGCTACATGGCCCTGCTGTGAACTAAATCATCTGTTTGTCCATACTAGTGTTCTGGCACTTCCTGCAGTATAACCCTGAGGACGATACTCAACTGCCGTTCTGCATTATTCCTTATTGCAATAATTAAGCCTCATCCTTTGCCTTTATAAATCAATAATGAACCTCAGAACACTTTGGTATGAAATTAAAAATAAAATGAACATAACCTTTAGGGACATTTCTTCATATACATTTAAGTTTACTGCAAGACCAAACACAGAAGGCACTAAGAGGACAGTCACAGTTTGACTAACAAAGTATCCTTTTAACAGGATGGTCTATTTGCTTCCAGCAGAGTCACATTTCAGAAAGTTCCAGTGTGATGTAGTTGTGCCCTCAGTCTATACAATTCCTTAACCTTTCTGAAGTACAAAATTTGAGTTCAAGATTAGAATTATTTTAATTACAGAATAGCAAAGGAGATATTACACAAGAAAACAAATAATATTTTACAAGGGCAAGCTAAGATTGTCATACTTTTAAACATTTGAGACCTAACTTTTAAAAAAACCCTGTAAGGCTACAAACCAGTTTTTTGACCTTGATGTTACGAAGATGAAATATTTTTCCTAATATGTGTTTAGAGTTTACAAAATAACTATATTCAAGCTATCTTCCACAGCACCAATTAGAGACAAGACACTACACATATATTTGAATGCTACTGTATTCTACAGATAAAATCTGGGAAAAATTACTAGATCGCAAAACTCCAAGCTTCAGATTCATTTTGAGATAAGTACCCCGAAGCAAAATATCCAAAAGAAGCTGGAACCTGTCATGTTGACAAGTGACAGATACTGTTCCAGTACATCAACTCAGAGACTGTCAATTAAAAGGGCAGGTGGCCCCATTCTGGGGCCATCATTCAGGAGACAAGAGTCCTATTTCCCAAAGTTTGGTTTCCAGAACTTCTGCTCCTTCGGAACATCTGAAAGTCTCTTCAACAACTGAAAAGGAGATGCTTTCAGCTTGTCAAGAGAAACAATAACAGGGACAAACTGTGATTCCTGTTCTGCAAGCTTGTGTGGGGACATACGGTTACACAGGGAGCTGCTTTACTCCGCTGAATTCTCTCTCACAGCTGACAGTCTGGAGAACAGCAAGGGAGCTGCCATGCTCGCTGTTGGACAGATGGATGGGAAAAGGACACAGCGGACATCCCATACAGCAAGCTGAATTAGTAGTTAAACAGAGCCAAGAAGAGAGTTTATGGTGTTTACTCCCTCCTAGTAAGAAAAAACAGCTAAATTTTAATTCTCAGGCTGAAAATAGCTGAGTGTAATTGAACATTCAAGGAGCAGCACTACCAGATAGCTGCCAGAGCTCAATCTCTCCTCAACCACACACTTCTGCTTCTGTCAATGGGCTGGGGCTGTGCTGGCATAAACAGCACAGCCACACAGAGATCCAGGTTAGGGAAACATTTCAGCAGGAAAAAAAGGAAAGAGTTATCAGTTATTCAGCTCCCTCATTTGGCTTACAGTACAACAGTACAAATTTTGTTATCAACAGGAGTGGAAGGAAGTGATAGCATGAGAAAGCAGAAGAGAGAAAAGGGGCATGGCTATTGAAGCCAATACTTCCATCAAGAGTTATTTGTCCCAGTAGACATTAAACTGTACCACTGCTTAGACCTGCTTGCTTCTGAGCCAGAGGAACATAACGTGTCTTCACCAGTCACTCACTGCAAGGCATCACACCTACCTATCATACACCAAAGCAAAGCACACTTTTAGGTGCAACAGAATATATCCTGTCGGGAGAACACAGAAGGTTTTCTCGCAGGACACCGCAGTAACCTCCAACATTCAGATAAAAATGACAGAAGACTACTCCTCTTGAAGGGTCACTTTAATGAACAGGGAAAAATTCTGATTTACAAAGGGGAAAAAAAACAGAAAGATAGAACTACAATTTTGAAATTAAATTACATGCAAATAGAGGAATACCAAAATGTAGCTGTGCTCTAACTTCCTACAGCTCATACAAATCTGGTGATCCTCTCTAGAATTACTATATTTCAATAATCTTTCTTGAAGAATGCAACTTTGATGGGTCTTTGCCATCATGACAGAAGTCCAAATTCCTGATTGAAAATTTTACTTTACCCATGCTTTTAGACTTCACAGCTATATTCAAAGCTAATCAACAAACAAACAGTAAAAAAAACAAACTTGAAAAATAGTGAGTTTAGGTGATCCTTACCACCTATATCTACTTAACATCAAGATTTGATATTTTTTTGTAAAATGCTTTGAGATGCCATGTATCTCTCTCTCTATATATATATATCACTGATAAACCATACAGTTGTTTTCAAGTTTTAAAATTTTTAAACTGGTCATCCTATAGACATGACAGTTAAAACAATTCTTTTATTTCCCTCTCCAACATGATTTTTGTAATTTTTGGCAGTTTTGTTTTGGCAGTTCTATTCTTGATTTGGCTGTCTGCTGGCAGACCTTGAGCAGACCAGTCTAGTATTACAGTACTGATATTTACACTAGTGCAAACAGCAAAATAGGACCAAGCAGCTGTTTTCTCTTAAATTCCCATGCAAATGAAAGATGACATCTCAGCCATATTAGGCTCCTTGTTCAATCACACAATCCAGAGACACTCTTTTCAAGGTAAAACTGCCTTCAGCTGGCACAAATCCCAGCATCTTATTCTGGCTTTATGGGGCTTTTCACTGCTACAGCTGTCAAATTAGTGACAGTACAGTATGGCTTGTTGATATGCACTCTTGAAACAGTACGAACAAGTCTGAGATGATCTGATCCCATTTTTACTTCTTACACTGTTCTGAACTGTCATACTAGATGTGCTTCTTTCTAACACTTAAGGGTAGAGAGAACTCCACAGTGGGTCTGAGGGGTTCAAGAAAAGTTCATTAAGGCCATTTTTTAATCACGTCCATGAATTGTGTTCCCATTGTGTAATAGATGTTATGAAATGTTGATGAAAATCTAATGAGACGTGAAGGTCTCTGGAAGATTATGTTTATTCTTCTTTTTCTGTCTCCACTCCCCTCCCCCCCCCTTTATTGTGAATTATACAAAAGGACAAAAGGGGACACAGGAACTGCTATAATGCAAGATACTTGGACAATAGTCACAGAACTAGACCTGCAAAGCTCTTCTTCAAACAGGTCAGTCTTCCACACCTGTACTTCTTTAATCCCACAGTTCAAAGTATCTTTCCTTGACCAATTATCTCAGTCCTTCCCAGCTCTTTATATTTAGCATACACACACACTTAGATTTAAAGAAGCGGTACCAACTGAGCTAAATCATCTATAGCTTTTGAGAGGTTTGTTTGTTTGAGTTTTAAAAAATATTTTAATTAAATTTAAATTATCTTTAATACTTATATATTCAATGCTTTTTCATTTAAACTACTTGAGAACACAGAAGACCATCAGTGAAAACTCAATAGATAAATAAAAATGTTACTATTCACAGATGTATTCTGAGGATCCCGCTATGTAGCTCTTGCTGTTACTGGCCCCAACAGCAGGAACCATCTGACAGGACAGATGAGGATGAGTTCCATTACAAAGTCATCTCAGTCAGTCACCATTTCCTCCTGCCATAGATTCTTCACTTAGCTTTAGGGTATCTAAACTTGGAAAAACATACTGTGACTCTCAACAATTCACTGACATGGGATATACACTGTGCAAGAAATGAGGTGATTTTAGGGAAGTAACAGACCACTTGTTAGGCAACTGTTCCATGAATATATACAGCCAAAAGAGTATTTCAACATCAAATGTACAGTTCTATATTTTCTATACATATACATTTCAATATACTGATTTTGCAATATATTGCTATTTGCAGTTAATTTAAGTACAGTAAAAAGAAGAAAAAATTAATTATTTTTCAAGAATCTGTAATACAGGGATTTATTTTGTTTTTATTTTGAAGGCTTTTTCCTATCCCTCTGAAAAAGTTAGGTTTCTCAGCAAGTTTTAATGGTGAAGAAATTAAGCTTAGCCCTTAAAAATATCCACATTTACATGCATAATACTTAACAATAAGTTTGCTTTATTTCTATGAGGAAATAGAGAGAAAAATACTGCAAGCCATTACACCTCATCTAAACAGTATGCAAGATGTCAAAAGACCTCAAGGGACTAAAATAATTAAATCAATTTGTACTATGATTCAATAGAAACAAATGACAAATAGTTGCAGCTGAAAAGAACAAACAAATGTACCAACAGGGATCCAAATCCTGAGGTCTTTGTTCAGTCGTAATCTGGCAACTCCCACTGAGATCAACTGACTTTGCTTGAAGATGCGACAAGTTTAAATTGAACAAGGCCGTTAGGATTTTCTCTGTGAATAGACTCTATGCAGGAGCATCACAGAGACAGAGCTGTATGTCATACTGCATAATACACCAAATACAAGTTAACAATAAAACACTGTCACAGAAAAAGTGAATGCTATTTAGGTCACAGCACTAAGTATGTAAAATAAGCACGATTATCCAAGTCCCATTAGATCTCAGTCAGAGCGCTTGTGTTTTGGAGCAGCACACTTAGGAGATGGACAGATCAGAGGGAGTTCAGAGAAAAGGATCTAAGATGATAAAAGGATTGGAAAATAAAAACTGTACTCTGAGAAAACACCACCACACGTTACAAAAACTTTCAAAAGACTGCGAATGGAAAAAGTAAGAAAGTCACTGCAACAAAGCTGTCAAGGTTCAACTAGATAAAATTATTTCCTAAACCATTTCTAAAATACAAAGTCACTTGTCCCAGGCAGCAAACTATATATACATACTAATATTA
This sequence comes from Ceyx melanurus, assembly GCA_024611195.1. Lineage (NCBI taxonomy): Eukaryota > Metazoa > Chordata > Aves > Coraciiformes > Alcedinidae > Ceyx > Ceyx melanurus. Next base: position 42,772 of record JANHGL010008318.1, read on the forward strand.
ATCTACTGCCCAAACTTTTGCACTTCAGCAGTAAACTTAAAATTAAAAATATTACTTGGTCCACCCAAGGCAACAAGTAATTGGATTGAGTAATACCAATGAGTGCTCTAAAGAATACCAAGGGTGGTAATTTGAAGCCTCCTAATTTCACTTTACTTTTTGCTATGCTAGCCAGGTTTTTAAAATTTATAAAGCCTCAATTGTTTAAAACCTTCATTGAGCAGCACTTTGAAAGTTCAGAATGAACAGACCTATTTTATGATAGAGTATTACTCAAGTGCTGGAAAAACAGAGCCTTACATTTACAATGAACAAGTTGAGTCTAACTCATCAAAAAGGAATGACACTGTGTGCTTCAGTGTCACCACTGTGCAATACAGCACTGCATCATTAACCCAGTCTAACTCCAGCTCAACTCCCCAAAGAAACTGCACAGTCAGGCCAGCACGGTGCTGCATTTCAGCTAATTAAACACAGAAAAGGAGGAAGGAGGGACAGAAGACAGACTAATTGGATCAGGAGAAGCATACCACTGATGTATCAATACCGTAGCCTGGACTTTCACAAATCACTTCGCAGAGATGCACTACAGAGTGAGTAAAACAGTATGCTCCTTTTCCAGGATTGAAATTATGTACAATAAGAAAGCTTTCTTATGAGGAAGCAATCAGGATACTGAATCCAAACAAAAATCAAACTGAATTAAAGCATACATTTTGAGAGTAAGGGCAAGCAACCAGTGGAGCAAACTACCAAGACAGATGATTAGAAAACTTCAAGAATCTATTTTTGTATTTCATGTAGAGATGTAAATTCACATACAAATGTCCAGTTGGACTCAACACAGAGACAACTTGTAAACTAGGTCACATAAGTGGTCATGATATAATTTCTGTACTGTTCTAGTCTAAATACTTACTAACCTAAATTTAAAACTTATTTGATGCTGTACTGCAGGTCTAGAAAATACAGTCTTTGTTACATTGACTGTAATCATGGGTAAAGTGTCACACTGCTTTTTAAGTGCCCTTTCAACTGAATACAAGAATAAAACCATGTGGGAGGAAAATTGAGAACACTGCAATATGCATGATACGAATAAACAGCAGCTGTCTACCCATACACAAAAGCCCATCACCAAATCATAGCACAGGATACCAGGCTGCCCCCTTGCCTTGCTGTAATTTACTTTCTATGCATGGCAGCATGAAATGAGGAGGTACCGGAGGACACGATGTTGGCAGTGCACAAACAAAACACTTATTTCCCTAGGTGTGGATGAAAAATTGTGTTATTTATACAGAAGTGATGACACACAAGGCATTGTGATAATAAGAGACTATTTTAAGATATGCCCAACCCAAACGAAACTGCACTATGGCCATACTTTGCTACTTTACTGGTTGAGTGGCTGAAGTTTGTTACACTTTTCCCTCAGCATTTCAGAAAGTATTCACTGTTTATTTGTGTACATTTATATAGGCACCCCCATAGGGATTTTAATTTGCCATGCTACATTGGTCTGCTTGTCAGGTAGCTTTTCAGTCACCAAAGCAAAGAAGCAAAAAGCAAAGGTAATTGAGCACCTAGCTCCCTCAGGCACACTTAAAATAAAATAAAAAATAATAATTGAAAAAAAAAACCCAGGTCAGATGGGATGTTAGATTGAAATGAGCTTCTCAAACTTGATGTGTCATTAAGATGGAAAACCATCTAAGAACAGAGGGAAATACAAAAAAATAACAATTGAGTAGAAAAAGGCATACCCCAACCTAAGCAAAACTGTGTAAACATTATTTGTACAGTTATTAATATTATATTAAAGCAATGAGGACATTGAAACACTGCAGAGGGAGAAACAGCAGAATAGATGAGCCACAATGGTAAAAGACAGCTATATATAGACATATATAGCTAATGACAATTTCTAAAGCCAAATTTTTAGGTTACATTGAGCTATAATCTTACAGATACAGCTCCTGCATGTGATGTTGACCTGTAACCATTCAGAAAGGTGAGTCAACCCTACACACAAAGAATCAGTAAGATCCAGGAGTTCACAGTGTTATAACATTTTAAATTTCTGTTCAAGTTGAAGTATGTGACTCCAAAGCCTCTACATTTAAAAAAAATAAATCACGTTAAATCACACACCACACACACACACCCCCCCCCAAAAAAAAAGCAGATTAAACAAAGTATTTCAATGTCATCCAATGACAGGACAAGAGGCAATGGGAGCAAGTTGGCGCACAAGAGGTTTAGGAACACAAGGAAAAACTTTTTCACAGTGAGGGTGACAGAGCTCTGGAACAAGCTGCCCAGGGAGAATTTTTCTAAAAGAGATATTTCAGCAGATTTTGGGGAATAACATTTGTTTGTTTGGGTTTTTTTCAGGAAATCTTACAAAAGAGTGCACCGCATATGATATGCTACAATAAAAACTGCCAGAGGTTTTTATTTTTAGAGAGGATACCACCTGTTTTGACAAAGAACACTGAAAGTATGAGTGATTCTGGAATCCTGTATCTATCCAGTCGAAAGTTCTTTTGGGACTAGATTTGAAATGAACTTCAAAGAATTAACCTGTAATATCATCAGATGCTTTGTAAGGAGCACTCTACATGGATGGGAGAACACACAGGTACAGAAATCCAATACTCTAATGCCAACATCTCTTTTCTGGGAGTTTTGGACCAGTGAGCTCATAGCAATGTGGCAGATAAAAAGACTAGCTTAAAATTGCATTAAGGAATTCTAGTAGATAGGGAGAGCCTACATATTAGACATACTAATCAGCTCACTCAGGGTGTTTTCTATAGTGACTGTTGAAAATACAAGGGAACAATATACAAAACAAGACACCTGCTTATCTAATTTCTCTTTTTGTCATGCACCTTTTAGCTCCATAGACAGCCACATGCAAATAGCTACAACCTAAGACTCTGCACTGCTTCCTCACTATCCTGCCATTCCCCTGGCAGATTTCCTTGGGCCTCGATTCATTTGCTGCCTCTTCACTTCCTCAGCTCCTCATCCCCCAAGGTTTTCTCTCTGCTGCCTTTCAAAGGCCCCTGACTTCGCACATCAGTCTGCAGTCAACCCCTACACATCTGACTTTTCTTGCTTGTGTTGTAATTTCCCTTGGGGACAACAGATCTGCTTATAAACTAATCTCTCAAAAGGCAAAAGGAAAGCTACACCCACTCAATTTATGGACAAGCTTCTACAGAGTATGACTGGAAAGCTGATGAGGATACAGCACCTATGTCTGAAAGAAAGCTATGTTAAACAAGTGATCAGTTCACATTTGAAGGATAGGTTTTCCCTGGTAGGCACATAACATGCAGCTATAGCAGTACTATCTCACAGTGTTGGCACTGCAAACAGAGTGAACTGTCTGTATGAGAATGAGCATAGATGGCTAGGAAATTAATTAGATTTAAACCTGAGAAATATGGAAACGCTACTGATTGGTTCTGTGTGCTTGGTAGGCATGACAACTTTTGTGATTAATTCTAACAATAACTTAGTTTTAGGATCCTCTGAGATAAAAAGTCTTGACTGCTACAATATTAAATAAGATATAAATCCAAAAAATTGTATCTGTTACTAAATATCTTTTTAAAAAATCATCTTCATAATACTGCTAGATTATGATCTCAATTTAGGAAGTACTACACATCTGGAAATTCTAACATTTGTCAGGACATACCAAAATAATTTTGTGATTCCTAGAACCAGTTTTGGATAATCATGTGTTGTATTTTCAGAATGAAACTCTCTCCAGATACAACAAATTAAGAAGGACATTTTATGGCTGCTTCACAATTAGAGCAAAATTCCAAAAAGGAATTAACTGTAGCCATCCCTTGGGTTCTTGTGCCCATCCTCTCAGATGTTATAGTTTGAAAGTTCAAAGCTGACCATACAGCTTTGTACTTTTCTTAGTCTTATCTCCCAAGCTATAGCAAAACTGTAACTGCAACAAATTCAATGCAAATTATATACATTATATTAAATTATATTGTAATTACATTTTTTAATATTTTTCAATCCTGAAATAGACTACAGAGATTCCTTGAGATAATGACTTGTTTTCACTTTTCTGTTAGAATTTCTCCTTATATACATTACCGTTATAATAACTGATTGTAACTGTCTTTCCTCCCTCTCCATGCTGACATCTGGAATTCAGCTTTCAAATTAAAAAATAAAGCAATCTGAGAGAAAAATCCTCATTATTACTTCAAAAACAGAAGCAAAAATTACTGACTGGAAGCACTACACATAGAGAGTACACAAACAGGAGCTCACATCACTGGAGACAAAGTTAAAACATTTGTTTAAGACAGACTGTGGGTTACACAAATGTATGTACTGGCAAAATTCTGCTAGGAGCAAAATATCTTAAGACTTTGATAGGCACTCTCAAGCTGAAAACATTACTAACTGTAGATGCCCCTATATCTCAATGTTATCTAGAATCCAACTTAATAAAATACCATGAAAACTAGGGAAGTTGAGGCATAAGGAAAGATCCATAACTACCATGCTGCAAAGAAGCAGTAACCTGCAAAGCTGATAATTTGCTTTAGAAATTTTAAAGACTCTGCAGAGGATATCCATTACAAATCAAGGATCCATATAGGGCAAACTTAACAGAAGAGAGCACTTTTTGAGTTACATTTCTTAAGAACATACACAATCTTTCTGCCTGCACCCTCCCCAGTCTGAGTCTGCTGGACAACATGAAAAAATCTAACATTACATAGTTCAACAAAAGATATAGTTATGATAAACACTTTATCTTATAACATCTTAAAAGATCCACATCTATCTGAACTATTCTTTGCTGCCCTACATAGATAATAAAACAAAGAAAGAGAACTGGAGAAGAAAGCAGGAAAAAAAAGGTACAATTAATAACTCCATGCAATTTCTTTTTCAAATATATTCTATTAAGCAAAATTACTGAGGCAGGAATATCATTATGATTTTTGGTTTGTATCCTGTAGTTTAGAGATAGCAAGAAATTAAATAGGTAAGGAATGGTTTCTTACATACATTTTCTTACTTATTATCTAGTTTTCTCACATAAAACCAAAAAAAAAGCTATTCAAAAATGAATATTAGTATTTCTTAATGCATACAAAAGATGCTTTGATTTATTATGACATAGTAGTTAATGATATGTGAAGGAAAATTAGTCTTCCTTTAGACTCTAAAAAGAGGTAACAAATATGAACTGCTGTCAAAACATGCAGACCTGAACATACTGTCTTTAGATAGATGATGCTTCTATATGCAGGCTTCAAAAGAATAGAACATTCAAAGTACAGGCTAGTCTAGTTTGTTCAAAGGGTGGAGTGCGATCAAGCTGTTGTTACCTCAATTTGGTAATAGACTTCCCCCTCTTGCCAATTTAAACTGCAAGTGCAAGAGGGGTTAAAATAACAAAGCATGTTAATTTCATTTCAGTGCAACTACTCAACTAAGATACTTCTTGTGATATATTCTTGGAAGAGATTAATAAAAGGCTCCATCTGAAAATGGCAACAATGGAAATAGTAATTGCTAACCAACTGGTTTCTTCCTGGAATCCCTGTAAGGCTTAAATTTCCTACTCTGCACATTTGTAATTGCCTGTGCTCCGACTCCTGCTGTGCCACCAGCTCTCAAGGCACAGCAAACAATGTTATTGTCACCTGTAGAAAAGTTGTGTGCTGCCAACATTTAGAGAAGCACTGAAGCCCAGGAACAAAACAAACAAGGGGAGGGGAAAGAGGAAGGAGGGAATCTTTTAAAGTAATTGTAAACACTCCCTTGGAAAGATGGAACAGTATGCTATAACCGGCATGAAAAACAGTATCAGCACAGCTAGCCTTAACCTAGACTTTTAAGCTTTCTACTGCCTCAAGTGACATGAACGGAACAAGTCATGCCATCATCTTCAGCAAAATCAGATATTTTAAATGAAATAAAACCTGTTTGTTTTTTTTTTTTTAACCCAACCCTTTCATGTCCACAGCATTGTTTAGACAAACAAGCAAAGCTTGTGTGATACTAAAGACCACCTCTGATCACAGCCAGTGAGAGGAATGAAACGTGACAGGGCACAAGGAAGACTCTAGGACACATTTATTAGCAGTGTGTGGGATTGGTGCTCACTGCTCACAAAGGTTTGTCTCAACTTTCAGAGCTACACTATGAGGCTGCCGACTGCATAGCTTCGAGATAATCTTCAATCAGTGTTTGGCTACAACATTCAAGTGAGTGAACAGCAAAAGCCAATATTATACTGCTCAAAGTTTTTTCTAAGTAACGTGGGGTGGGATCACAAGAACATACGTTTTTTACGTCTTTAATAAGAAGAGGAGAATTCACCAAAAGAATTAATTTTTTCACATTTAAATTTTAATTTCTCCCAAACTCGATAACTAGACTATAATCATCACTTATCACTGTACAACTTATTAATTTTGTTACTAATATGCAGGCAATAAATAACACTGATCTCCTGCAGCATTTTCAGAAGTAAATTTGAAAACCTATTGTAAGAAAAGCCAGTATCGATATCCTCTTGCTGTAAAAAGACAAAACATTGTTTTGTTGTAGCATTAATGTGCAGTTTATATCAGTAAAAGCAAAATAAAAATCCAATTCCATTCACTGTGTAAAATACCAGTTATTCAATGATAGTAGATTACCATCTTATATGCAAAATAAGTTGTGCTCATCCACTTTTATGTGGCACAGTAATCTTTGCACTCTTTCTATCTTAGAGAATGTGCTGGGGAGCACTTTGTCAAGTCCTGGTAAAGGTCAATGAGTGATTGGACTTTTTCTGTGTTTTCTTTCATGTCTGTCTCATTATACATTGTACAGTCTTCACACTCACATACTCTATAGGGGGAGATAATCAGCAGGAATCCTTTACTGTAAAGCAGAGATTTCAAAGACACACACACACAAAAATTCTATTGCCTTAATCATTCACTTCCGGCAGTTAATTTTTCTCAAATTCAGACAACTGGATGCAGCATATATATAAAGGAGAAAAATCCATCAAAGATCACTGAATCACAGAATTCCAGAATGTTAGGGGTTGGAAGGGACCTAGAAGATCATCTAGACCAACCCCCTGCCAGAGCAGAATCAACTAGACCAATTGCCTCTTGTCCTGTCATTGGATGACATTGAGAAGAGTCTGGTTCTGTTCTCCCTACACTTACCCTTAACATATTTATAGACATTGATGAGGTCCCCCCTCAGTCTCCTCTTCTCCAGGCTAAAGAGCCCCAGCTCTCTCAGCCTCTCCTCATAAGGGAGATGCTCTATTCCCTTAATCATCTTGGTGGCCCTGAGCTTCACTCTCTCCAGTTGCTCTCTGTCCTTCTTGAAATGAGGTGCCCAGAACTGGACACAGTATTCCAGGTGGGGACGCACCAAAGCAGAGTAGAGGGGGAGGAGAACCTCCCTTGACCTGCTGGCCACACTCAGTGCAGGATGCCATTGGCCTTTTTGGCTGCAAGGGCGCGTTACAGACTCATGGTCATCCCCTGTCCACCAGGAACCCTTGGTCCCTTTCCCCAGAGCTACTCTCTAACAGATCAGCTCTGAGCCTCTATCAAGTATATTTTTACATATCTGTGGGAAGTCACTATATTTCAGACTTTATACTTTTGAGAAAAGGATCCTAACAGAAGCATGAGTGCAACACTTCCATTTTATCTTCCCAGAGTCACCAGACATCACCTTCCCAGATTCCCAACTCCCGCATCTTCCTCAGAACTGCAGCTTAACTACACCAGTAAATTAATGAATCAATTGTTTTTCCCCCTACTGCTCAAAGCACATTAGACATAAGGGACTTAGAGCTATACAAAGATTGCCTTACAAAAAACATTGAAGTTGTGCATTTTAAACACAGCTAAGCTTTCCAAAAATGTTGACTACATCATTAACTGAGCATTTAACTAAGAATAACAACACCTGGGGTACACTGTTCACACAAAGTCTTTCAAATGTTAAGGACAACAGTGTGAATATAGTCTGAAGTCTTAACTTTACACTAAAGTTATTATATATGTGCATCTACACATTACCCTTAAAGCTACTCTAATTTTTTATTTGATACCAGTTCTGCACATATCAGATGTGAGGAAAGAAGTGTATAGGTTTTCTGGCTCATCGTTCATTAGCAAGTTTAAGGATCATCTAGAATCATAAAGTCGTTTGGCTGGAAGAGACCTTCAAGATCATAAAGTCCAACCTTATTCCTAGCCCTATCAAAAACCATTAAACCATATCCATAAGCACATTATCTACCCATCTCTTAAACACTTCCAAAGATGATTACTCCACCACCTCCCTGGACAGCCCATTCCAATGCTTGACAATCCTTTAAATAAAGAAATTCTTCCTAATACCTACCCTGATCATCCCCTGGTTCAACTTCAGGCCATTTCCTCTTGTTCTATTACTTGTCACTAGGGAGAACAGACCAACTCCTGCCTCTCTACGTCTTCCCTTCAGGTAGTTGTAGAGAGCAATAAGGTCTTCTTTCAGCCTTTGCTTTTCAAGGCTAAACTTCCCCAGATCCCTCAGGCTTTCCTCATAAAACACATGTTCCAAACCCTTTACTAGCCTAGTAGTCCTCCTCTGTACCCTCTCCAGCACTTCAAAATCCTTCTTGTAGAGAGGGGCCCAAAACTGGACACAGTATTCAAGGTGTGGCCTCTCCAAAGCCAAGTACAGACAAATGATCACCTACCCGCTCCTGCTGACTATACCGTTCCTACTGCTGACTATGCTGTTGGCCTTCTTGGCGACCTGGGCCCACTGCTGACTCATGTTCAGCAAGATGTTAATCAACACCCCCATGTCCTGCCCAACTATTTTCATAAAGAGCCAATCTTTTATTACATCTTGCAATTCTAAACATTTTCCAAACTTTGACTGGATATAAGAATGTCATTCATGGGAGAAAAAGAAAGTCAACAGTTTACATACAAAAACATCCATCGATTTGGAAATCGAATAATCCTAAAAAAAAAAGTGTGGAAACACTCATTTCCAACCCCTAATATTTCCAGCTGAAAGTTACTTCTGACACGATCTCACCTATCCCAAATTCTCACAAAATTCTGCTATTAATATCACAGTGCTTTAATACATTATCAAATAAGTACATTAAGACAGGCAGCTAGCCCTTAGTTGCTAAAGATATAGAGTGAATTAGCTGGGCAAGAAAATGCATCTCACAGCCTGGATGTGTCAGTGCATTTCCAAGCACAAGGTAGTTCTAAAGCAGTCAATTCTGGATCCCTTAAACACAAGCCAACCCCAAGCTTTTGAACTGTCACTTGATTAAAACGCAGCTGCTGAAAATTTAATATTGTAGGCAACCTATACCACAAAGTGGGTTGACATCTCTGGTGTTGAATTATTTGAAGCAGATAGAGTTAATAATAGAAGAGATTTCATATGGTTACACCAGTTCAGCAGAGATCAAATGCCTAGAAATGTTTCCCAATTTGCTCAAAGGGCAAGCATTTCCTATCCACCTGCTGTCAGAGACTCACCAAGTCAGAACTTCCTCACTTCAGAAACCACTCCTGCAGTTGCTCGTTTTTATCTTTGCCATATTAAACACACTTCAATTCTTTTGACTGTGAAAAATGCAACCATTATTAGCACTACCTAGTACTTTAGAACAAAGAAGAAAGAAAAACAACATAAAAGAACAAAACTAAAACCAAACACAAATAAAACACATGCTAAACCAACAAGCAAACCTCAAATATCCTGTTACTACATGAGGGCCTGAACTTACAACTAACAGCTGGTTTCTCTGCCTCTCTGTAGCCCAGGAACAGCTTGAAGTACTAAAGCAATACCTTAACACACTGCACCACAGCCTGCTGACACCTCACAAAGCAATGCTGGTATGCAGAGACACAGCCAAACCTTCAATTTATGTGGGGCAAATCTTAAACCTTAAGAGACTTAACAGCTAAGGTATAGAGATCTTTTGAGATGTTTGTAGAAATTAAGGGACTAATTCTCCATTTACATCACAGACACTTGTTTATAGTTGGACACTTGTGGCTAGATTAATTCCTTTATTATTTTAAATACACTCAAAAATAGGATAATTGACATTTTACATTGTATTTACCACTTTGATGTAACTATTAATTAACAAGTATTAATTAACAAGTAACTAGTAATTAACAAGAATACCTAAAGCTTGGGATTGAAGAGAAAGCTAAATCTATATCACATTCAAATTAGTAACTGTCATATTTCTGTTCAAATTCAGACATAGAACAAAACTAGACATATCTATCAAAGCTGACATTTAAACAATACTAGTTAAAGGGGATAATTCTAAATCAGTATGTTTAAAGTTGCCTGCACTAAATTAAAGCACAGTGTTCGATACTCTTAAAAAGTAGATCTTAGGTGAAGTGCAGTACTGCTACATGTTAACTAAGTACTGTTAAAATTCACTCAACCAATATAGTCAAAAAGTAAACCAATTAACCAATGCTGAAGTCACATGGGTGTTGTAGTTTGGCCATATGTAGCCCTTTCCACACAAGGCATTCTCCCATTCCATGGCAGCGGGGTTATCTCTTAGCTGCCAGAATTAATTTTAAAATAAAACAAAAACCCACCACACACACTCTGCACACTAACACACAATCCTACACCTTCTAAAGCGATGCTGGAAAGATTGCCAACTACACGCTTCAGGTACAGTATGCCTACATCTTGCCTTTAAGTTGACCTGAGTCAGTCTTCGTTTAGTTAAATCTAAGCATACCCTTCAGAAAACCCTTTAGCTTTCTCTCACAGACAGTACAATTTCACTCAGGATAGTTTTTCTCCCTCAATAATAGTTCATAAGCACAAATCCAACTTCTACTTACCAAGATAAACTATACCACCTGCTTGGTCACAATTATTAAAGGTAACTTGATAACCATGCCAATTTAACATCACAGGAGAAAGATGTATATGCCCTCTTTACTATTTGTTATTTAAAGTGGGAAAATATAACTCTTAAAATGTAAAATTTAAATAGAGATTTTTTTTTTTTGTTAAGTGTGTTAGGCTATCATTAGGTTTCTCACAAAAATGTAACAATATATTGAAGTTAAATTAAAGCTAAGGAAAAATAAACAAATTTTTCCATATACACCCTAAGTCTAAAAAAAATCAAACCTAAATTAGATTCTTAGTATGTTATTAAAACATGTAAATGAGTAAATATAACTAAAGAAACACCAACTGTGCACTGAACACAACAGGGGGGAAAGAAGACCAAGTTGGTTCCTTTTAGATTAGGTCTGCAACTTCGTAATGTGACTGAAGAACATTTCTGCCTCATATATACTGTCTGGAAAATGTAACAAGTGGTCATCTACTACGCATAAAGGGCCAGCTTCCCTGTACCTACCCCACTAGCTGCATATCCACAAAAGGTTCCCTTGTGCACTCTTAAATCACTCACCACTTTAGTGAGCCTTTTTCGTGCTGGACCTAAAAAAATAATAAGAAAAAGAAATAATCCTGAAACATGGCCAAATTTCATTATCTCATGAGAAGCATAAGAGTGCAAGAATGCATGCCAAGGAGTTTATAAAGTAGAAGCAATTTGTATAGAGCCACTAAACATGTGCCTATTTCTTGTGGTCAGTAACTCTCACACTTCATTTTTGCTGCTTTTTTGTATCTTCTACAAATATCTTACAACGTCAGCAAAGCCAAAAATATTACAGACAAGAAGTAATGATGCTGCAACGGTGACAGGAGCACACTGATATTTTCCTCTAATCACTCTTTCCCCACCATAAAAACTGAGGTATGCTAGAAATGGTAATCAGAATAAACAGATTTCTGCATTAGAGAACGCAACTGAAAGGGCCCCAGGTAAATTTTCCTACCTTTTATCTTAAAATACAGATTTATTATCCAATGACATAATGCTGTAACTGTCAATAGGCCTGGCCTTTTAAATGTTCTTCACTTTCTGCTCTGAACTCCAGGTTTGCAATTTTGAAGCCCTAGGGTTTTTTTTACTTCCAAGACCATGGAGCATTTTCAGTCTTGTTATTACCCATTTCATCCAACTTTGTTCAGTAAGAGTGCAAATCACTTGTGGGCAGAAAGGTCTGGCCGAGAGCAAGACAAAGCAAGTTCTCTGAGGCTGATTATGTTTTGAAGGTACTGTTAATGAATATCTGACTCTCTGTCCATTGGAAATACTTCAAGCATGTCTGCTTCTACCTCTTTCTTAAAATGATTAAATCATCACAGTGACAGATAAAGACTTATATAGTACACTGATGGGTGCTACAAAAAACCCTTGTAAGAGTGATCTGGGAGTTAAGACATAAGAGGTTGAGTAGCAGCTGTAAAACTCCTTGGTCTTGTATTTCCCAACTGAAGGAAGTCTGATAATAGCACCAATGTAACCTAGCAGAAAAATCATGCAACCTTTAACTTATTTCCGTGTTGAGTAATCATAGAAAGGAAATCCTGTTGGTGGAAAAGAGGCGACATATTTTATTCTACATTAACACACACATTTACAAGCATTTTTTAAAATAGTTTACCAGGTAACAGTCCCATGCAATTTGAAGTTCTGCAAATTATTCTACCAAACTCTTCCAATGAGTTTTAATCTAAAAACATGGAGTCCAGATGGAAACCTCATCACCAAGTGACAGTAAAATCTGGGAATAAAGAAGTTGTCATTGCTGCTTATATCAAGGCCAGGCATAAGGTTAGCAGTTTGCTCACTTCCCAGTTAATTTCTTCATAGCCACAGGCTGTCAGGTGGTCTTTGCTTCTTTTTAAGGGAAGACACTCAGACTCATGGCAATAACTCTGTGTTCAACCCAAAGCCACCTATCAGAATCAAGAGATCACCACAGCTGACAAGGCTGGCAATCCTCTTCTTTCACCAAAGGCTAGAGGAACAGCTTTCCCCCAAAACCTATACTGTTTTTCCCTTTTTCTCTAACTGGTGCAAACATGCTTATTGGGTATCTGGGTGTACTGGATGAACATGGCATCAACTGGATTAAGTGCCACAGCATGGAGCCTGTTCAACCACTCCTACCTTAACAAATGGCTCAGAATCACATTTGTGATAACTTTTTTTTTTTTTTTGCCATGTGGGAGAATTTGGCCACTATTTTGATCTATATATTTTGTTTACTTACATGTTACACCGTAAACTTACAAATCCCATAGAAAAAAATTAAGCTGTAAATTAGCATCCCATTATTAATGTTTACCATGACTCTTCTCTCTTCAGGAAAGACCTTTAGGTAAAACCCTGGTTATTGTAAAGTAAAATACAACCCTAAATCACCAATGGAAATTGAACATTGAATTTTCATTTAATGGTCTGCTAACCTTAGTTGGTAGTTTTATGTACATCTTAAACTACAGGTATAGCAGAATAACACCCTCCTATTAAGTACTGGATTAAAATGTCTTCTGCAGTCTTGCAACTTAGCAAGACAGACCCTGAGAAAGCTGTACAACGCACAACCTCAGAAGATTTCGGTACCAGAATGACACAGTCATTTTTTGTCTTGCTATTTTTCACTGGTTTGTTTGTATCGCTGTATAATGCAACTCTAAAGAAAGTTAGCTAAATTAACCACCATAACACTATAGATAACTTGTGGAAATGCAACATATTGCCTTCTTCTAAATTGGAAATTTTTTTTAATTAATTAGGTTATAATAGGAGTGACACTGTGCACTGAGTAATTGAGTGAAAATTGCTATTATACAGAGACTGCCATCACACGTAATTAGTACACTAGCAGACCCTACTTAAGGCATGAATCCTCCATCCATGCAAATGCAGGGTCAGGCAGTTAAAGTGTCCTCTAAAAACCAAGGCAGCACTTCTTTTCTGGCTTACATTTATGCAATAAAAGGGGCATCTTCCTGCTGAGACAAACAGAAGGGTGGGGTGGAGGCCAACCAGGCAGCAGCTCTGAAGGCCAAGCAGTCAAAACTGTCTGGTGTGCTCCCCACTCTGCCTGCTGCTGTAAACTCAGCAACCCCAGCTCCCCTACACAGTCCTGCCCTGGAGAGCTCCCTGTGCTTTCTCTCTTCCAGCTGTCCACATAACTGTTCTGCCTAAACAGTACCAGATTTTGGCTTAAGCTCATTTTCTTTAGCTCTGTAATAGCCTGCCCTATGCTATTTGAATTGTTGTTTCTTATTTTGAAATATCACTTATTTGAGAGAAGTTTGAAGTCCCAAATAAGGGTGAAACCACATCATTTAATCTTGGCACTTTTGCTTTGACTAAACATGTTAATTCTAATAGCCTGCAAGAAATTTTCATTGTATCTAGCACAAAATTATCCAGCTTTTTTCATTTCAGGGTAGGATAAATCTGCAAGGCATTCAGCTATTTCAGCAAAGCTCATATTTGTTGGTACTGATCTGCAGACTATTTTTGAGATGCCTGAACTCCTTGGTCTACATAACTGTACATGAAGCATTAAAAGAACTTCCTCTCTTCCCAGCAAAATCTATCAGTGTTCTTCAGTTAAACTCCCACAGATTTCACTTTAGAGTGACCAGAGTTTTCAACAGAAGCAGATCAAGATGCTGGAAACACCATGTTAGCACAACCTAGTCTCTGATGGATATTTTAGAGCCCCACCAAGATCAAACCATTTAAAGAGCATATTATTATTCTCCAATTTATCTGTGTGTTTTTAAAGGGCAACCTAGATGTTACTTTACTTTATTTCATGCCTGTGCCAAGCAAAAATTTTCCCTATCCCAAAAAAAAGCCAAAAAAAAAACCCACCCAAAAAAACTTAACCCACACAAACTGGTTTCAGCATCTTCAAGCCAGGGAAAACAAAGTGCAGTGATTTTCACAGAAGGAAAAGTTGAAAAGCTAAGGCATTTTGGAGCATACAATACTTAATGCCAAAAAATACAATACCTCAGAACACTGACCCATTTACTAAGAGCGGTATCAAATTAAAAGTACAAAAATACTCTCATTCCCTTTTCACTTTTTTTTTCCCCAGGTTTATACAGAAGATTAAGCTGAAATTCACTTACTCCATTATTATATCAATATAGAAATTATTATATGCAGCAGGAATTTAATCACTCTCATGAGATAATCAGGCTGTGCAGACTGCTTGTTGGGTTGACTTCCATATCAGCTACACATCAAAAGAGGTCCTGTCACCCACAGGCTGGTCAGTCCATCTAAACCAGTGACTGCTCCCACCTGATTCACGAACACCAGAAGCCTTAAAACCAATGCACCTGGCAAACTCTTCAGGTGACAGCAAGAGCTACTAGTTACCTCTAAAACAGCCTTGCAGAAGTGATTTCTCAACTGGTACAGGGGTGACAGAAGGGCACTGTTTCAGGTGACTGACGGAGGAGCACAGCTGTTACATAACCACAACCAGGTACAGTGCAGACTGGCTGCAGTATAGTACAGGTCTTCATCCACAACAATCATCCTCTTCCATACTAACACTTGGTCTAGGTGATCCTGCTCTGGGAAGGGGGTTGGACTAGATGATCTTTCTAGGTCCCTTCCACCCCCTAACAATCTATGACAACACGTGCCAATTGCTAAGACACACACCATGCCTAGCACCACCATGGACTGCAGCCACTTCTCCAAACTATGGAAGAATGCATAAGCCTAACCTAGCTGTTTAAAACCAGCAACAGTCTTCCCATCACCTCTTACAGGCTTTGATTGCTTTGCAGTTTAGTTATTTCAACATTCAATTAAAAATATAAGTATCTTTGAAGTAGCAATCAAGTTTCAATGACAAAAAAATTTTGATCATTTCATAAAGCCAAGTAACATGAAAGCTTAGTATGGACAGATGAACCCCTGCACTAAGTGTGAAAATTTTGCTTTACTACCACATGAACAAAAAAAAAAATAATTACACTCAGCCCACAAATAAAAAGTGCAATTCTATTATTTCATTTACACCAAACAGCAGAAAAATATATTTAAACAAACAAAAACCACAACAAAACACAAGACAAACAAAAAAACAAACAACAAAACACTCCTCCCCCCAAAAACACAACCTACAAACCAAAAGCACACAACCAACCAACTCTCACACACATAAATCAAGGTAAGCTGTGGAGAAGAGAAAAAAGAATGTATTGATATGTATTAAATAAACATTCACCTGTAAATGCAATTAAAATTCCAGATAACTTATGAAAAGATGCATCTTCAATTGTTAATTAGTTAGTTTTCTGATCTAAGTTGCAGAATAGATTTGGTTTCCAAAATTTGCTACTGAAACTGCTGGATATCATTCTTCAACAGCAATTTTTTAAGAAATTCAAATATGATTTTATGGAGAAAAGATCACTGCTCTTTAAAACCACTAGATATCTTCTGTGTTAAGCCTTATGCAAGTATGTCTCATTTGCATCTTCCCCAGCACCCTGAGGTCTACAGTCAGAAGTGTTTCTACATGAAGTGTCTCCTACAAAGTCAGAAGTAAAAAAAAAAACCAACACCATAACAAAACCACAGAAATTATTACATTCCAACAAGCTAAATCCTTCACTATATGAAAATAAATCACATCATGAGAGCAACAAACAGGATTATTTGTACATATAACATTTGCGCAGCTACAGAGACTGTCTGCAAAACAGCCACATAAAACACCCAGCAACTGCTGCAAGAGTTCTGCAGTGACTCGCACTGCTTTCAAATAGGACATTAAAACACCATATTAAAGTTGCTCTAGAGAAATCAGTTAATTGATTATAAGTATCCTGTTAGAATTAGCTTTAGAAGCTATATTGTATTTCATAATAATGACTGGAAAACATTAAGGTGCCTATCTGGCACAAATATGCATATATATGTATATATGCATATGAAAACCTTCCTAAATGCATTAACATGGCTGCTGTCTATAAAACAGGAGCCACATGGACTGTAAAAGGTGACATAATGAAAATACACGTGCAAGTCTTGTTGCACTGTGTGCAGTTCTTAAAGGTACATCATTAATGTATCAATTATCCATCTATAAACACTTAAAAATTTACAGATACATAATCAGTAATGATTTGTGGAAATTCTGAAATAACCTTCTCAAGTGCATCTTTGTTCTGTAACTATGCCTTGGGGCCACGATAATCAGCATGAGAAGCAGAGAACAGATTTAAGAGCTTTCATCTTGAAGCTGATTTGTATTCTTCCACTTATGTACAGTTCCTACATAGGTCTGCATCATCCTGTGCTGGAGTGCTACTGTAATGCATTTCTCCATAATTCAAAGCAGATAATCCCGCCATCTCCAAGCAAGCCTTCTGAAAATGTATCAAAGAGCATAGAACACTGTCAACTTATTTTATTCTCCTTGTTTCCTTGAAATGTTGCTCTGAGACCATACTTGCATAATTCTTCCACTATAAAGGAGCATTGTTGAGGAGAGAAAAAACAACCAAATAACCAAACATAAAATCAAAACAAAAGAATCACACAGTAATTTATAATAAGTTGCTCATGTATCATGTACCCATCCTCATTACAATCTAATACTACAAAGATTTCTAGAGTATGACAGAAGACTTACTTGGTATAAAGATTTGCCCGAGGGCTGTAATCAGAGGTGGGAGAGATTAAAACACAATTAGCTTGTTAATATTGCTGTATATGAAACATGAGAAACTCTTCATAATGGTGAAACTCATGGGAAAAAATGATTTTTTCTCACTAGCTCTTCTCATAAAGTCAAGACTGTGTCACATTCAATATATTTTTCACAATGGTATTCCCACTGATTTGAGGAAGACATCTAGTTTATGTAGTATATATAATAATACAATATAGGCTAAACAGATGGTTCATACTAAAATATTGACTAGATTGATGTGATCCAAAACCAAGGAATTACAGCACATACCAAATCACAATAAACCACATCCAAATACACCATAAATGTCATTTGCTATTACGCAGTAATTAGGTCATTCATTTCTCCATTTCAACCAAATGCAAAATTAAAACACTGTTGATATGGACAAAGATCAAGGATTCAGCTAGATTACTGTAATGGCCATCCAAAAAGTCCATGGCCACCATAAGGAAAGGTCTGCCTCCTCCATGCCTTGCGGCATCATGCATTCCCAGCATTTCAGTTAAGTCCATTGCCCCATATCAACACTCTTGCTCACAGCAGTCTTTACTGACCTAATCGCATTCATTATCCCAGCAAAAGATGACTACTTGAGAAACTGTTCCAGTATTGACAAAGAATTTGAGGTGAACTGGTTCGCTGAGGGATGCTATGGGAGAAATGTCTATAACAGAGGATGGTGAAAACCCACTGTGAGAGCATCTCTCAACCAGACCAAAGCCAAACATTGGCATTCATTCTTGCAAATGAATGATGTATAATTCTCAAGTAATTTTAATCCTCCAAAAACTAGGTGCCTCGTCTTTTGACATTTCATGAAGTGGGATGCAAGCATGTATGAGGCTGAAAGCAATGAAAGTCAACAGAAGAATGGACAATATTTATCAGTAGAAAACATGGAAGAGAAAAAACAAAATATGGCTGAGGAGTGATGATGCTTGAAGCAGACTACCTTTAATCTAACACCTTTTAGATACATGAAGATCAGAGCTTCCATTTTGTTTTCTATTCTGCTCACTACTAGGGCCAGAAACACATCAGTTGCAAGTTTGTGGGATAAACTGCAGACTTATGGCTAAAACAAAAGACTTATGGCTAACAACATGCCAGAGATTGAGAAATGATGAAGGTTCCTTTCTTGCTCATTGCCATCCAAGCCTGGGTTCTCACCTGAAGTACTTGTCCTAAGTGTTAATTACAGCAAGACAGATGTCATGTTGGAGGTCCAGCAGCTATGGGTCGATCTACAGTTATAATGATAAAGTTTATTTTCCACATAGGTTTATAGCTGATCAGTCATTTACAAACCAGTACCACATCTGTGATAGTCCAGGACCATAGAAAGAATGTTTAAGAGAAGTATTTTTACCATTCAAGAGATATGCCAATACAGTAACATTCACACAGACACTAGTCAGCACATATATATCTACAATTATTTTTCATTGGATCTAGTTCTCAAATACTGTTCATCCTGGCAGTAATTAATTCCTCTGATTTCTTCTTCTACTCTACCTACCACTTCCTCAAAGTCTGTGAGCTGTTTTACAAGGAGGCATTAAAACCACTCAGTTTACACACATCTGAACTATCTGTAACCTTCTTTGAATTGTTCAACTTCTTGCTCATCAAATTATTTTATTTTTTTTTAATCCTCTTGATGTTCTCACAGCCTTACCCATAGATTCTCATCTCCTTGTTGTGTCCTTCATTGGCACTCATATCTAAAGTTTTGTTTAGTTTCTCCCCTCCCTCCCCCTAAACTCATTATTTTGCCATGGATAGAGCATTTCTTGGAATACATCATCTCATTCCAAACTGTCAACCTGGGCTGCCTTCTATTTAAGACATATGGAGAAACATCCTTTCTCCTTGAGGGGTGACCAAGCAGACAAGGCCTATAGTACAAACTCTCTTCAGAAAAAAAATGCTAGAAATTGCATGGCAATAAAAACTTGGGAGCCAAAATGGATAAAACTGCAGAAGTGCAGACAAAAGTATTTCTCTCCACTGATACAAACAATGTTTACTGAAGCTGGTGATTAATATTGCTCCTTAAAACAATTTTTTCATTATTAATTTCTGCTAATGAAGTTGGCCTGTTGGAGTGGTGACAGGACAGCAGCTCAGAGCAGCTGTTTTCCAATTTGCAGTTGGAACACGTCTCCTGTGGGTATACGACCAAAGATATCCAAAGTTCAAGAATCCTGCTGCTTTGCCAGCAAACTGATCCAGCCAACTGCTAATCTGCTCTTCAAGATACCATGGTCACATAAGATAACATTCAGAATTCCATTAACCTAGAAGATTTCAACCACTTTTTCCTTCCACTTAATAAATAAAAGTAAATGAGATCAAGTTTTTCCTCACATACTATTCTCACCACATTTGTCGTGTTTCAGGTCTGTTTCTTGTCTGAATCATTAAAGTGCTTTGATGCGCAACGGATTAAGTACTTAAATAAATAGTTCACTTTTCCTCTAAATTGCAAAAATGATTTCAATTTTTTAAGCTGTTCACAGAAAACACTTTAAAAAGGTAAACAACCTATTCATTGTGCAAATACAGAATGTATTTTTGCAGCAAACTTTTGTAAAAACATAAATGCCTTAAGAAGATGACAAAAGTTGTTTTGTTTTGTTTTAAAAAAGCTAATTTTATTGTTTTAAAATAAATAACTATTTCAGATTCAATGGACACAAGCTTGAACTACTCAGAACCAGACAGGCAGGTCAACCAGGTATATCCAATAACACCACTGCAAAGTCCTGCCTGTTTGGACTGTAGACACTCTTAGGAGAAAAAGAGTAGCAACTCCTAGATTTATTTCATATGCTGCCTAGCACGAGAAGCCACAGGTTGTAGACTGCCTTACTCCTCACACTCTAGTTACACTACTTGCCTAGTAGTCAGTCTTTCAGAACTATTTGTTTAGATACTGTTTATTCCATATAAGACACTGGCCAAACATTTACCTTAGGTTATTTATATGCCCCAGAGCAGTTTCAAATTGGGTTTGATTTCATTTCCTTCAAATATTGCTGTGAAATAAAAGATACTTATTTTTCAGCTAGGAAATCCAGCCTGAGAAAGATAGGCTGACTTAGCACTGTTTTCTGTGACAAACACATCCTGCACTCTGACTACACTTAACATCTGCTTTTGCCCTGCAGTCTTGCCGCAATTTAAGAGTAGCATCAATAATTTCTGCAGTATATGGAGACTAAGTTAAAAGACTTAGGGGAAACATCTCTAATAGGCAGTTCAACTCATTGGAGCTACTAACCAAACTTACTTCTTTCCACCATCTTCACAGAAAAAGTGGACTGATAATTTGGCACATATAGGTGCTTAAGGTTAAAAAGAATTAAATCCATGAAGCCAGCCCATATCGAGTACTACATAAGTCAATGTTAGACACACTGTGACCACAAAGTTCTTCTTTGACACCAGTAAAATAAATCCCTCTGCATAAATCTGTAACAGTAAATAGGAAACATTGGATACAGATATTATCCCTGGTAAAAGTATCTAGCTTATGTCCTGTCCTGAGTTGAAACAGAACTAAGCTCCCACACACTTGCACTGAGCACAAGAAATCCTAGTGCATTCCAAAACAGGGCTTCCCTTCAGGCCTGGGTTTGAATCAGACGGATGCTTTAAGATAACAGGTTCCATACAGAGACAAACCTTTGATATTTCTAAAAATATAACATCAAAATACATCTTGTAATGAATTATAGGTACAGCTCAAGCCTCACAATTACATCTGCATCTGCTCAGTGGTGCCTGCCAACAGTACATCATAAATACTTCATTACTGACCCTTGCAATCATTAGCACTGTAAAAGTACCTTTGTGCTTTGGGTTGTCCTCAGCCAAACTATAGATCAGAAGAATCCTTCACCATTTTGTCCAAATAGGAGTAGCTTGGTTGTTTGGTTTTGTTTGTTTTTTTGTTGTTGTTGGTTTTGGGGTTTTTTAATTTGGTTTGTTGTAAAACCTACACCTGCACATTTAATTTCTGAAATGCCACTAAAATACCAAAAGAAACATTTTAAAGTGTTAATATTGAGAGACAGAACCCCTGACATCAAGGAATGGAGGAAACTTTTTCCTTTGTAACATGAAGTAATGAGTTGTCTATATTGTAGGGAAAACAATGAAACTCCAGAATGGGGAATGAGTAAGTGCAGTATTGGAATTCAAAGTCTATTTTGGGTAAAGGAATGCAAATAATCATTAAAGAAAGAAAAAAAAAAAAAAGAAAAAAAAGAAAGTGAGTTAGCTTGAGCATGTGAAATTAGTCAGTGATGTTAGGATACCTCACAGTATATTTTATGGATGTTCCTGTATTTTCAGCTAGAAATTTTTCAATCCAAGGTGTAGCTGGATTAAGAATACATTAGCTAAAAAAGCTAATACTTTTGTAATAACTTCAGTCATACTATGCAAAAGTCCCAAGGAATTAAATTTGATGGAAAATCACTGGCATGCAGGGCTGCTTCTCATGCAACGGTCTAGATAGGAGAGACAAGCTATACAGGGCATATCTCACACAAAGAAGCAGTAAGGATACTCCTAAAACATATTCAGGTACTTATTCCTGTCATAACACTTCTCAAAGTGAATGACAGGATATAGTTGCTGGTTTTAATAAGCTTTTCTTACATGGATATAATTCCATTACTTATCAGGTCTGCTACATTTGTATTACTCTTTTTCTACTAACAAATGGGCAACCTAGAAAACAGAGGTCTGCTGTAGTAGTACAGAATAGATCCAGTAACTTGATAAAAAGAAATTAGAGCTAGTATACAGAAAATGGGTAAGTTCATTGAGACATAATAAAATCAATCATTAACAGATAAGTCAACATGAAATGAAAAGGCTACACAACCTAAACATTATATGGGAGAACAGATTTATCCTAAAGAATTTAAGATCACTAAAGCAAAACTAGGTGACTGAGGATGCAAGGGGAGCAACCAACACCTACCCCACAGTAACTGCAGAGGTTAGTTCACAGTATCAGACAAAAATGAAACTGACACAGAAATGAAAGGGAGCACACTGGTGAAAAAAAAAAGGATCCCTACATTTGAGAAGGTACAAAGGCAGCATATTAACTGAAAATGCAGCTCCAGGAAAATGCCTCCAGGGATATTTCTGTAGAATATACAGTATTTCTATGTTGTTTCTTTATAACAGAAATTAAGGGGGGAGGGGGGAACAGCAAAGCAGTGATCTGTCTGCCCTTAACCCTTCAGAGCCATTACTGTGTTCCTGGAATACAGTTTTGCTCTGAATACCAGCAATTCAGAGTGATGCTAATACCCTTTCTCCTCTAAGTAGACTAATTTTTTTAAACACCATAATTGAGGAACTAAGACACTGACCACAGAGCTATTAAGCCTGTACTGAAAATGCACAGAGATGACAAGTAATGTGTGCTGTTGTTTTAACTGTATCCAAAACATAGAAGTAATTTAGTTGATCAGGGCCTTGAGCTGGTTATATTTCAGAGAGTTTTGAAAATTCAAGACATTTTATTAGAGGTCACAATCACATTCATACAATGCAACACAGCTTTTGTTTGTTTAACTTAACTTGTTATTCAGTTGTAAAAGTTACTTCTGTAATCGTAAACTGTAGTTAATATGGAAATTTCCCAACACCAAACAGGTTTCAATAAATCTACAGGATTTCTGTAAAATGCATAGTGGAAAAGTTGATGCTCCACAGTTTTGGGTTTTTAATGCATAACAAAGTACATAACTACATTTATTACTCTACAATCTGTACTGGAATATCAGAGAGGCATTCTTATGAGATATGGTTATTATTAAAACATATGCATATTAATTACAACTGTTCATTAGAGGACCATAAAAATATTTGTGCTCCAGACTGTGAAACAATTATCATGGGAAAACACTTCATTGTTTTTCTAGTCTGCTCTGCCCTAGTGCTGGGGTTACATTTATTTGTTGTCAGAGGCAAGTTCTATTTTCTCTAATGGATTGGCATTTCCAGGTCAGCTGAGGTCAATCTATAACAGCAACATTTCAGGCTGTTATCATGTTATGCAATCGACGTTGGGCTAGTTCAGCCTGAAGCTATTCAGGGTTTGGATACTGTTTAGCTGACTGCCAGGGAGAAGAAAGCAAGCTTGCAAAAAGAGATTGATTTCAATAAATGATAAACTCACACTACTAAATGCCTAACACTTCTAAATCAATTAGAGCAGGGCAGAGATGGAATGATACATGATGTGTGCTAGCAAAGACTTTGAAACTTATTTCCAAAGACTTAATAGCCTTTATATATATATATATATATACACTTTGAATAATATTAGCTTTCTTGAGACTAAGCTATTCAAGTTCAGGGCAGGAACATTAATTAAATCATATTAATAGTTTTCACAGTTTTCACTGAGACTATTTCTGTATATGCAAACAAATTTCTAAAGTACACTCAGGCTGTGAGAAAGGTGCATTTGCCTTCATTCCCATTTCTGGTTTATTTATTCATTTATAAGTTTGTATACTTCATTTAAAAGTATAAACTTTCCAAAGGACTGGGTAGTAGATTAAAAATATGACATGACAGTCCCCAGATGCAAGCAATTCTAGCTCTCTGAAAATTTTCCTTTTACCTCCTCTTCTTACAGGGGATGTGATCACTGTAGAATAAGGAAGGGAAAACTTGGTTTTTCTTCAAGGTTAGGTAGTATTTAGTTTTGCAACATGTCTTTTAGACAGCAGTTAGGATTCCCCCCCACAAATTTTTGTAAGTCCTGAAATTGTACACTTTTAAAATCCACTATCACTAAAGACGGAAAATGTTTTCTCCCCTAAAAAAAAAAATTAATGTCCTTCAACTGATTGTTCTACCTTCACCTTTGCACAAGAGGCAAGACTACAGACTGACAACTCTTTGCACATGCTGTATAGAAAACCATCACCCTCTCAAACAGCTCATTTCCAGCCAATTTCCTCACACTTGTAAAAAAAATAAGGTGTTAAGTAAGATTTTGCTCTTCTGTTCACAATGGCAACAGGCCTTGTATCTTCATTCAAATTTATTTCCATTTATTTGTTAGTCAAAACAACAAGTCCTTGAGAAAAAATATTATTTTCAGTCCACTTCACGAGGAATCAAGGCATTGATAAATTTAATTAAGCCAAAAAAAAAAAACCAACCAAAACAGATGTAAGTAAAAACTATACAATAGAAAGATATAGAAGCCCCTTCTTCCTGATACAGATTTTCAGCAAATACCTTTTCAATAATCCTTCTCTTCTAAACACTCTATTTTTTTTGTGCAAAATCTAGACCAAATCCTGTATACAGTAAACCATACCTTTCAGCTGAGTAGCATTATTGAGGTGTTGATACTAATTTAACCCAACCTCATAAACAGAACAGAGAATGTGTGTCTTTAAAATTCTGCAAGGTAGCTTCATTTCCCCAAAGTAAACATCTCAGAGATACATAAATTACTCAACAAACAAATGTACTATCATGTACATACAGCTTACTGGCTCCATATAGTATTTCCCAGGATGCTTCTGACCTCTGTTTCTTCATATCATAAAAGGCCCATAAGAAGCATAAATATTCAAGAAGCTGGGGCTGTTTTAAACCCTTGAACAGCTACTATGAAAACAAGATTAAAACAAGCAAAAGACCAGCTGCCAAAGTGGCAGAAGACACAAGTTTGAAGTTTCAGCTGACTGCAATACAATGTCTGCTTCCTCCAGCATGCAAAGGTTAGTAACTTCCTTAGTGAACAATCCTAGTATGCTTGCAAAGTATTAACGTGGTAGGAGATGCAGGACATAAGTGATACAAGTACTCTACCTTTTCATGTCACCACTGTGTATTTGTAAATATTCTTTGGAGGTTCCTGTTAAAGCCCTAACAGTCACAGCACATGACAAAGGGGCTCTCATACTCCCTCTTCTCACTTCTCAGCAACTGAAGCACACTGAACTCATTTGTTGAAATAGAAGAGGCCACAGCCTGATCATCTCTAGTACGAGTCATTACACTCTGAACAGATACAGGCATAAAAAACAAAATAAACTATGGGGCTTGTACCTTTATAATTGTGCTAACAAACCAAGTGCTACACTCATGCTGCATGATGACAAATGTAAATCATGAACATTTAGATGTTGTTCCAAGGTGTAAGTCCAAAAAAGTGGAACCAAAGAGATACAGACCCACGGGTAACAGTCAGTCCTCACTGTACAGATCATCTCCAGGCAACAAGGGCAAGTCACCTTTTTAAAGAAAGTAAAAATTCTCACTACAGGCAATTTAAGATTATAGGATAATGTGAAGAAATTATAAAGTTAAAAAACTGGTATAACTTACTGAGAATTTATGTTCAGAGTTACTGACTGCATTTTGAAGTGATATTCCAACACCTGAAAAGTTAAATAAACTATTCCAGAGATTAAAAGGCACAAATGGAAGGGCAATGATGAAAGATTCACACCACATAGTTTTTGTGGAAAAAAAAAAAATATGTGGAAAGATATTAGATTAAGAAAGCAAATGAACACATGAGGAAAAAAGAATTACTTGTGTTTTGCTCTGGACAAATTTGTTTAGACTAAGTCTTAGTCTAAAACGTTATCAGCACTGAATATGTGCAAAACTCAATGGAAAACAATAGGACATAGTTATATTTTCAAGTGATTGTTAGACCAGGGCCTTACCTCCTAGGGAGAACTGTTTGCTCAGCAGTCCAATTGCTTACTGCTGGGTAAGATTTTAAAGATCCTTTACTGCAGCCACTATGGTCTCTTCGATACCATTAAGTTTCTGCAGACCTACTATCACAAATGTTTTGTACCATCCAGCACACACATGCTGTCATCTCAATTGGCCCAATTTGGTTTTTAATCAGCAGCTCCCAGATACATTCCCTATCACTTTGAAATTAGAAGCAACTTTTTTTTTTTTTGGTTGACAAACAAAATGAAAAATGTCAAATGATGACAAATACCAAACTGATGAAATAAAATGGTCAATTTAACACCTAGCATAAATCAGTGTCACACTGTAAATTGGTGGAACTAAGGAAAAAAAATCAGCTACAAGTCTAGTTTACATGTAGATTATGAGAAACAACACAATTAAAATTCCTCCCCTTCCACTCAATTTGGACTTAAATATAGGAGAAACTATATTTTTATAAACCAAAGTAGTTTTATTATATATATTCAAGAGAAAACACTTTGGTTTTCTACAAACACTACTGAAATCTGTAGCATCTTAAAAGAGTTACAGCAGCAGGACAGCTGCCAGATTTCAACTGTATGGCCCAATCAAAACATGAACATTTTTTCTTGCACACTGTACCTTGGAGATTTCATAAATTTCTGAATTATTACATTCTTCTTGTATTTAGTTTTATTTTTCTTTTCCTGTCTCCCTTGTTCCAGCACAGCCACGTGCATTAGTAAAAAGTATAACAGAAACACAAAAAAAAGATTGCAGTCCTAAAGGATGAAAAACTTACAGCTGTAGGAACATAAGTAGATTCCAGAGAATTATCATATAGAGAGCCTGGAAATACAAGGAATGCTTCTCAATGTCCTTTTTTTTTTTTTTTCTAAAATACACATAACTGCTGACAGGGAGGTTTGTTCATTCGGCCACAAACAAGTAAGGTATCACAGAAGGGGGGGAAAAGCTTACTGTTTGTGCACGTCAACCAAGAACTCGCTTCCAAGAAAATAATGATTTCATGATTAAAGCACTGTATGGGGACCCTGGTGACTTGAGTTTAGCTCTTGTCTCTCTCACAGACCCATAAAGCATGTCCTTAGGCAAGACGCTACCCTACGTTTTAAATGGAAGTAATATGTTTCAGCCTCTCGCCCCTAGTCGTCTTCATTTCTGCAGTAGACCCCTAAGGAAAGAGGTTGCTCATACTTAGCAGCACATGGCATGAACTTTGCCTGGTCTACCTTAGGGCACCAGCTCAGGAGCTGTGCAGAAATAAACATCTGAACACACATCTACCACAGCATTTTCAATGTACCAAAAAAAAACAAACCCTAGGAAGCTGAAGTTCAAGTTGTCCACTTCAGGGAAATCACATGGTATTTTTGTTTCCTATTCACCTGGTAGGTTTTTTTCCTAATCATGAGTCTTTTTGCTAAATGACTCCTTTTGATAAAACTTCCTCAAAGAAAAAACACTCAAGAAGGTGGACTGATTATCAAGAGACTCTGTCTCTAAGCATGCAGAGAGCTGAGATGAGCTCTGAAGAATATGAATTACCTTCTCCATGTAGTGGCCTCATTAGTCATGCTCACTAAAGATGATTTTCAATAATACAATGAAAATTGAAAAGAGCATAAATATATTGAATTTCATATAAGACTGAACACCACAATAGTTGAAATATTAATCTGATTCAACAAAAATATAAATTTGGATCTGACACCCTGTGTCCATTGTTCAAAAGCAGCAACTATTCATCACTGTAAGAAATTGCATCTCTCTTCCAAGTTCAGATTCCATCAGACTTCCCTGGAAAACTATATTTAGTTCTACGTAAAGTTCTACGATCTATGTAGATCATAGAAAAAGCAGAAACATAGGGAAATTATACATTTATCCCCAAATATTTTTGCTACATCAATCATATATCCAAGTAACTCAATGGTTAACAAGACCAACTAATATATAAGAGAACATAATAAAATTAATCCTGGTGTCAACCTCTAAAAACACAAGAAAACACTGGTAGTTACAAGTGTCTTATAACTTTGTTTAGTGTTATTTGAAAATAATTTCGAGCTTCTTAAGCTGAGTGCAAAAAAGCACTAAAAGAACCTTTAAAACTTCCAAAAGACACCAGTACATAAACATGAAATGTCCTGATCTAAAATTAAATTGCCACAAATCCTACATAAAACTAGATAATTGTACTATACTTCAAAACTTAAATAATAATAATTTCACTGTTAAGGACATAAAATATATATTGATATTT
>JANHGL010008320.1:0-16965 GCA_024611195.1 Ceyx melanurus
ATCCCCAAAACACCCCACAGTGCAGGCGCAGAGCGGTGGTGGAGCTGCACATGTCCACAGCGCATAGGAATCGCCTCCCCCCCCCCCAAATCATTTTCACGTGGTTCGTGCCTGAAAATTCCCCCCCCACACTCCGCCTCCCTTCTCGCAGACTCGACAAGCTGCGGCAAACAGGACCCGCGGTGCCCGTTGCGTGAGCAGATGCGGTTGAAATTTGCATGACGTGCCCTTTTGGGCAGCGCTGGCACCAGCCCACCAAGCGACCCGCGGCTGCGCCAAGGTGGCACAACCGTCTCCGGCAGCCCCAGCGCAGCCACGCTGGATAACCCAAAGTGCAGCGAAACTCCCTCTCACAAACACCACTTCCCGTTTCCTTGGCTGCCACTGATGGCTTCAGGAATCGGGGAATCTTTGCTTCCCTTCAGTTTCACCATCCCCAAGCTCAGACACGTTTCCAATGCAGAAAAGCACATTTCTGTGTCTTTTTAGGGCCAAACTCACTGTGACCAGGGCAATAGGACAAGCCCACTCTGTGCATTTTATCATCAGCTGAAGGATGTATTTCTATTATATCCTTTATTATCTGCTTGAAATAACTTCAGAGGCCAAGGGGAGGCATCAGCTGGTTTGAGGGAAAAGCACCAAGTCTGGCTGGTGCAGAGGGGATGGAGGAAGGAGTTGTAAACAGAGAGTCAGGGGGTATTGAAAGGAAGCCAGTCCCTCTGTTCTGGTGTCTGCTCTGCAGCACATTTTGTGTCCCAGTGTCCAGGGCAAAAGGAGAGAGGTAAACAAGCTCCACTGTGGATTTTATTAAACAAGGAGTTTCAACAGCAAACCCACAAGTACAAAGAGCCCCTGGCCTCGTGGCTCTCTCTTGCATCCAACAGCTCTGCTCTGCAGCTGCTGGCAGTCTGGAGTCCTGTTTAATTAACTCAGAGAGCAATCAGCTCCCAGATGCAGCACAAGCAGCCACCGTTCCTGCCTTCTCAGGATTCAGCCCCATTCCAAATTGTGTTATCCTGTTGCTCAAGGAGGGGACAATTCCCATGGAAAGCCCAGTGCAATCATGCAGATTTTGGTTATTTTGATAGGAAGGGACTACAGGGAGACACAGCAGACTGGGGTCAGCTCCCAAACAGCCAATCCAGCAGGGATAATATCCAAAGGTATTTCCCTGCCTGCTCCTGTGGGCATGGAATAGCACAACGCCTGGTCCCCAGGGTGTGAGACACATTCCATATGAGCCATCAGATGACCAGTCAGGCACCAGTAGAAGATGGGATTTCACTGTTACAAATTGAAACTTGCCCCTGGGCTGCTCTGGAGATCACTAGTGTAGCTCCAGTCCAGGGCAGCCCCAAGACTTGAGGCTTATAATCTTCCTGGGGAAGGATTTACCTACACAAGCCTAGAGCTGCTAAGGCAAAGTCTGCTGTGGTATGTTGTAAAACAGCTCTGCTCCCTCCCCATCCCAGCACTTCAGAGCATCAGTACCAGAGCCAGCAACCAGATCCATTTGGCAAAGACACAGGACATGCCATCCCTTCACTGACTCACAAACAGCAAAAAGGGTCAAGTTTTGTCAGGGCACAGAGAAATGCCACTTGGCCTCTACCACCAGCAGGGTGCCAGCTCTTGGCAGGAGAAGACACAGCCCTCGGGTCTGTGGCAGCTGGTCACAGAGCCACGCTGCGCTGCTGGGCACGAGGAGATGGAGCGCAGCAGGGGACAGCTGCTGTCTGCCAACGAGGATCCCCTGTCCCCTCCCCACGCTTGGGCTCTCACACTCGAACGGCAGGGGGAGGGAAGATGCCGATCTCCTCCCGCAGGGACTCCACTGGCTGCTCCCAGCGCTGCTCGTAGTAGACGTTCAGGATGCAGCTGGCATTGCGCCCGCTCCGAACTGCCCAGGGAATCAGCTCGGTGGCCAGAACCTGCAGCTTTCTGCAACAAACAGTACAGGAGGAGACAGTTTGATTTCAGTGTTTTGGTTTTGATTTCCTTCTCCCTCACTGAAGGCAGATGCCAAACCCATGTATCCTATATACCCCTCCACTCCTCTAGCATTCCTCCTGCTTAACTCACAGGGGAAACTGAGGCTGAGGACAGTGTGCTGGGAAGGTTACAGTCAGCAGCAAAAACAACACCAGACCTCAGGGTCTGCACTCCCCAAACTGTGCTGGGCCACCCAAAACAGATGTTTGAGGGCGGGGAATGGCTGTCAGCATGGTGAGGGTCCTGCTGGCCCTCAACATGTGTCTGGCCATGAGCAGACAGGCCTGGACATTGCTCCTCCTGCCTGGCACAGGAGATTTGGTGCTGGAAGCAGATGAAGCATCAGGTTCTGCTTCAGTGACCAGGCAAAGCCATGCCTCCTGCTGTCACCACTTCCCTGGACTGGGGGGACAGAGCATCAGGTTCATACAAGGGATCCTGGATCCTGCAAACTATAAACTGTACTCCCCAGAGTACACAAGAAAGCATCATCCAGGTTGGTGCATCCCAAGGGCAGAGACTCCCTTCTCATACCGTGCGCTGAGACGCATGGGGCCAAACGCTGCTCCCAGGACACACATGGGCAGTCCCGTCTGGACAGCTTCAAACCACTTCACCACGACCTCACCTGGGAGGGAGCAGGGAAGCCATGAGTGGGCCAGGTGCTTGGGTCAAGGACCAGCCAGAGCCATGCAATCCCACAACTCAAGCTGCATGATTCTGCCCTTCCCGAGGATGGCTACGCACCCATCCCTTCCACCCCTGTAGCAGGACTTGGCAATGCTTCCCAAAACTGGCTGCATCGTTCACCACCCACCCAAGAGGAGCAGCCCAAAGTCCCCAGGGGAGCAGCACCCTGCAGTGGATGCTCTGCAAGCTTGGGAAACCCCTCCTGGCAGGCTGGCTCCCCGCAGATCTTTAGCAAGGCAATTGCCAAAGCCCGACACATGCAGCTCTCCCCAGCTCTTGGCACGGGACAGACCTACAAATGGTGCCAGGGCTCAGCCAGTGCCCACGCAGAGACCTGACACACTGGTTCCTGTGGGCTCACCAGCAAAGCTCGACTTGCAACTTGCTGTTGAGTCAGACATGAAATGAGGGCAAAGGGCACTGGGAGATGAGCAGATAAGGAGAAAACAGGAACCCCCACTCCTGCCTTTGCCCAGAGCTTGTGAAACATCCCTCCCTCTGTGCCATCCTTCCTGTCAGGCTGCAAACACCTGACTGCCTGCCTGCCCAGTGGCTGCCTGCATCCAAGGCTGGGGCAGAGCATCTCCCAGCAGAGGAATGGTGACATCCCATGGCCTCTTGGTCACCAGAGAACCAGCGATGCAGGGCAGTGATGATGCAAACTTCCCCACACAGGAACTCGGGCTGAGGAGTGAGGATTCCAACCATCCCAGCCTGCTCTGTTCCTGTAGCTGAGCACCACCAGTGGGTGATGCCCACTGCTGCTCACCTAGCATGTTGGTTGGCATGCCCAGGAGGGTGTGCATCAGGTCATGGACTTCCCGGTACCGCTGGATCACATATGCCAGCTCTTCATCATCAACAAACTTTGGTGGCATCCGAGTGTCTGGAGAAACTTTCTGCAAATCCAAAGAGGTCAAATTCTGTCCCTTCCAAACCTCAAGTTTCTGGCCTCGTTGTTTAAGGCTCAGCAATATGTGGCTCCCTCCATAACCACATATCCTAGCCTCAAATGATGGAGGTCAGTGTCATTTACATAGACAAAAATTATTGGACTCCATCATCTTAAAGCATTTTTCCAACCTAAACAATTCTATGAGTCTATGAAACCCAAGGACTGCTCCCCACTGGTGACAAATCCAGCACTACCCAACACCCAGCATCTCATCTCTCCAGCTCCCTCTCATTCCTGGAGGCTTCCCCACGGGCTGCTCCATAGCTCCAATCTCCCTCTAAAGCACACTCGTGCTCTCTACACAGGGATCAACTACAGCCACGTGCATCCTAGGAGACCCCACACTCACATTGTCCTCCAAGAACCGGAGGTACTCTCGGCCCAGTGAGCCATCTGGCAGCCCCTGCAGCCTGCCCATGTCCAGGGTGGAGAGACGGATGCGAGGCCGTTCCCTGAAAACAAAACACAGGTCAGTGAGTCTCCTGCTGAAACTCACAGTGGGTAGTTCTGGAGAAAAGGAGCCCCTGGAAATCCCCATCCCCTGCCTCTGCTCTTTCGGGGTGTTTTCCTTGCATGGATCCCGACATCTTGCTGCAGGAACATCACTGTCCTTATTTCTGTTGCTGAGGGTGGGACACAAATTGTTTGAAGGGTCTACCTGAAGCCTTGGCAATAAAAGAGCTTCATCTTGTGCCCCTGTAGCAACTCTGGTTGGAAAAACATCAGTGTGCTCTGCACAATTCTGCTGCCATGTGGGCTGCTGGCCAGGCACAGTCCCCAGCAACAGCTGACCCCAGGGGAGCTGAGCTCTTCAGCATCCCTGTAAAGCAACCAGAGCTCCAAAGTAACGACCCTAAAAAAACCAGAGGGAATTTGTTCTAAGCATGGGTTTAATTTCTCTCCTGCTCAGGTTTTCACCACCAGCCATGTGGCAGCCATGCATGGAAAGGTTTCCACTCCAGCTTGTTGGCAAATAGATGCCTCACAGCCCTGGAACTAAACAAAAGCCCTTTTATTTCCATGCACAGAAGAATTTATTAATTCTTCCTATTATAAAAGACCTGCAGTGGATCCAGGGAGATAAGCATGACTAGCACCAGCTTCACTGTGGCTCCAAACACTTCCTTCTATATTTGGTGTCAAAGGGACCTCAGCAGCTTGAAGGATTAAAAAACTCGTCTGCATAATTTAGACCACTGCAAAACCCTCCAACACCAGAGGGAAAGGAGCAGGTGGGGATGTCACTCCCCAGCCCTCTGTGCCTTTGCTGTCCTCCCTCCCTAGGGAGTTCCCCTGGGTCTCAGCTCCATCCTAGGGCCCAGTGTGCTTTTCTGGGTCAGTGTCTGGAACCAGGATCAGGCTGCTCTGCAGAAACATGGTTCAAGAGGAAACTTTTTCCCAGCCCACGTGGTGCAACCCAAATGACACACAAGTGGCAGGTGTGACACGTAACAAGGAGCAGAGAGAAGATAAGCAAATAAGGAGTAAGATTAATAAGAGACTTTTGAAGTCCCTCCTGGTTCTCAGCTTTGCTGTACTTGACAAGTCCCTGTAGGGACTAAAGTAAAAATGATCAAAACAAGGGAGACAAGAGATTTCATTTCACAGTTTGGGGAGATGCTGTGGACACTGGGAAAGAAAACATGGAGGTGCCTAAGGAGGAGGCAGAGCAGTGGAGATGGTCTCCATCACAAGGAGATGCAGCAGGAAGAGCAGGGAAGCAATCCATGGATGTGGTGTGTTTGCATTGCTGCTCAACGATGGGTGAAAACCCACCACGCCCATGGGTGTCTCCCCTGTGCCCACTGATGCATCTCTTTGAGCTGGCACCTCGGCAGCAAAGCAGAAAAGACAGTGGCACTGGAAACAGGGCTGTGCCCAGCAGCTCCCATGCCCTTGCCCTTAGACTTGCCATGGCTCTCACAAACATGAAAAATAAAGTAAAATAAACAACTTGGTGTGTTAGAGCCAAACAAAATGCCTGTGCTGCTTTCGAGCCAAGGAGCACAGGGCTCTCCTTCCCTCCCTTCACGGGGCCCAAGGAATGTGCCTGGCCTTGTGTGTCCCTCCCCACTGCAAACCACGTAGCAAGGGAGGGAGGATGGGAGGGACGCACTGGAGGATGCGGTAACCTTCGGGGTGGTGCTTCATCTTGTCTCGCAGGCTGGGCAGGGCAAGGCAGCCCGTGGTCTCCCCGAGGACAGCCACCATGTCTGAAAGAGAGACCAGAGGGTGACCCAAGAGTGGTTTTTGCAACACCCATCTCGCTCGGCAGGTGAAGAAATGGGGCAATGAACTGCTTGGCCAGGAGCAGGCAGGAAGCCTGTGGCAAAGCCAGGAGCCCCACAAACCATCAATCATCTTCAGCCTCGGGGCTGCTCTGCCCTAGTGTCACCCACAGGGAGGGACGTAAGAGCGGGCAAGAGGTCTGGGAGACAAAGTTGAGATGAAAGGGCCCAGAAGGCACCAAAGGGAGTCAGGAGCTCACTGCAGGGAGTTGGGGTTCCTCACCCCCCTCTTCCACAGCCTCCTTCTCTGCACCAGGTCTCAGCCCTGCACTTGCCCCATTACAACTCAAGGAAATAAAAGGCTCCAGAAAAAGTCGCAGGAGACATGGGGCAGGATTTGCTGGAGGTTAGTAAGGACCGTGGGTAGAAGGAGCTCCCCCGGCTCGGCTTACCGTGCCTGTAGGGGTCATAGAGAGCCATGGCCGCCGAGCCGGCAGCCAGCAGCGCCTTCTGCAGCGGGCTGGTGGGAATGTGCCCGGGGTACAGCTGGTAGCACCCTTCCTCCTCCTCTTCCTCCTCGCCTTCCTCCTCGCTGCGTCCATCGCGGTCCCGCGGCTCGGAGTGGCTCAGACGGGCTCTGCCTGCGGGGAGCGGGTGGTGAGGAACCGGCGAGGCCGCCGCGGGGCACGGGAAGCAGGCAGGCACCGCCCGGGTGACCTTGGAGCTGCCCGCGGGGGACAGCAACGGCCGGGGCAGGGGGACAAGGAGGGGTTTACGGGGTGAAGGCACTTGCCTAAGGAACTGGGACCTGACCGCAGTAGCCGGACCGCCGCCCGCCGCAGCAACAGCAGCACCATCCCCCCGCCCCGCCGCCGCCTGCCCCGGAAGCTCCCGGCGTTGCGGGGCGTTGCGGGGCGGAGCGGGCGGGCAGCGCGGCATGGCTGCCGTGCCGGCCGGGCTCTTCGCCGTCTACAAGCCGGCGGGGGTAGCGTGGGGCTGCGTCCGGGATGCGGTGGAGATGCGGCTGCTGCGCGGTGAGAGGGACGGGGAACGGCGGCGGGAATCCCACCGCCCCATCCCCGGGGGCTGCCGGCCGGAGTCTCCCCACCCCATCCCCGGGCGGCCCTGATCACTTCTCCCCGGGTCTCTTGCAGAGCTGAACGCGTTACCGGGACGCGCCCCGCGGCAGCATGTTCGCTTTCTGCCGACCCCGGCCGACGGTGGGGCCACGGAGCTGGTGGCCACGAGGGTGCCGGTGCTGGCCGACCACCCACTCGGTAAGGGGCACCGCGGGGCCTCAGCCTGGGGGTGGGAGGTGGGAACACTGCCGTGGTGGGACGCCTGAGGTGATGGGAGCCCTGGTGGGGGGCAGTGGGCAGTGGGAGTCCCGCAGCGGCAGAGCCCCGGGTGGGTGCTGCATACGGACCCCGGTGCTGTCTCTGTTGCAGTCCGAGGCCCACGGTTCAGGCAGCTGAAGATCGGAGCAGGTCACCGGCTGGACGTGAAGTCTTCAGGAGTCTTTGGTGAGTCTTGTCCCAGGCTATGAAGTGGTGGATTTCCATATGGGGAAGAAGTGGTTAATACTGAGCTATCACAAAATACCCACCCCAAGGGTCTCACGACCCAGCTGAGGGTATAAATGGCAAAATACAGCAGAAACTGTCTAAGAAGACACTAGCAGTGCCTGGGAACATGAGCAGCCCCCTGTCCAAGCACACAGGGCTTTGCTGTGAGGCTCTGTGCTCCTCTGTAACCTCATAACTCCCCCCAGAAGCCACCCTCCACCTTCACTCCCCCCTTTGGCTTCCCTGCAGCCAGCATTTGTCCTGACATATCCAGGTGGACAGTTCTGGAGAAATCCAAGCACCCTTGTTACAGGTTTATAATACTTTTAATGTCAGGCAGAAATTTGGGGTCTAATTGCACTACTCAGACATGATTTCTAAGGAGATACAGCTCTGTCCGTGGGGGAAGAAGAGCAGCATGACTTTGCAGTGCTGTGTAAAAGCACATCAGTAACTAACAGGTTCTCTGTCTTCTGTGTTTCAGTGCTTGGCATAGGCCATGGAACCAAGCTCCTCACTGACCTGCACAACTGCCACCTGACCAGGGTAGGTGATGGCTCTGAACAGGCTCAGAATATCCAAGTACAACTGCACCCTTGATTTCTGCCCCAGCACCCTAGCCTGGCCTCGTGACACCACCAGTGCTTTTGAGAGCTTTTTACGGTCCAGATTTTCATCCTTCACACAGGACCATATGAGCAGAGGATGCTGCTGTCTTTTTGTGTAACACTGTCATAGCCTGCACTGCAGAATACTGCTGCTCAATTTCTTTGTTTCTTTGATAAATTTCACTCTCTGCCTTTCTTCAAGGTTTACACTGTTGGTGGGCTGTTTGGTAAAGCCACTGATGACTTCTCAGACACAGGGAAGCTAATAGAGAAGACAACGTTTGGTAAGAAACTATATTGATGTGAGTTGTGGTTTGGTTTAGGGTTTTTATTTTTTTGTTGTTTGTAGGGTTTTTTTAGACAAACAAAACCAAACCACCAAACAACAGCATGTTAACTGTAAAGCATTTAACCAGGTAAATTGCACTATGATAAAAGCAACACCTGACACACTTTCTAGTCATTTTTTTACATACAGCCCCTGTGCAATCTGACATCATAGTCCATCTGTTCTAAATACATCCACAAAGCCACTATGAGTTCTAGCCACAGTGGTTGCTACTGGATTGGGTGGGACCCAGCTCTCTCTGTAAATTATACTTGGAAGTTTAGAACCTTTCATTCTCTTATTAAACTGGAGCCAACATCTTGAAATCAATTAAGCAAAATAACTCTTCCCTTTGTAGTGCAGCACTGTGCTGCTGTGTGCATCACCATGGGACAGCAGAAGTGACTCTGCTAAAGCCCCCTTGGCAGCTCCCAGCAGCCCATTTTGATGGGACTGCCTGCCAAAGGGCCAATAATGCCCCCATGGCACATGTTGGGCTGCTGTCCCATGTCCCCCTTCTGGATGGATAATGGAGACTTTGTTTCTACCTGAATAACTGCAGATCATATCACAAGGGAGAAGCTGGAACGGATTCTCGCTGTCATTCAAGGAACGAATCACAAGGCCCTGCTGCTGTAGGTACCCAACAGACCCAGTCTGACTGACATTTCCTGATCTTGAAGACAAAAGGAGATGATTTTATTTACCATAATCCAAGTCTTTAAAGGTTGGAGTGCTAGACAGGAGCAGAGAAGATAATTGGAGCACTCTGTGCCCTGGTGACAGGTTGCAGTTAATTGTCTTTGCATCCTGAAATCTCCAGCTATTTTAGGACCTACTAGTTACATTAAGACCTACAAAAACATCTCATAAACATGACCAAGTACCTCCTTCCTACATTGCTGCACTACTGACATGTATCACAGCACTAAAACATATGTAAATAATCAACACACAAGCAGTTTAAAAGACTACAAATTGCAGCTCTGCTTTATTGGAGGTAGAGATACTTTGAATCCCTTTGAAGAAAAGTACTAAGTGTCTGCTTCCTTTGGAATTTTGCAGGTATTCCAACATTGACATGAACACCCAAGAGGCCTATGAGCTGGCTGTCAAAGGGCTGATTCGCCCCATGGGAAAAAGCCCTCCCATAATCACAGCAATCCGGTGCCTCCAGTTCACACCTCCAGAATTCCAGCTAGGTAGGACTGGCAGAAAATGTACTGGGGGAGTCTAGGTGTATATTATGGCAAATAAGTCACTAAGCTTCTGTTTCTTATTCATGGTTTAATGCAAAAGGAGTTGGTGGGAACTTCGTATCACCACAACCAGTGATCTTTGCAGAACATTTCATGTTTTGTAATTTCCACAGTCACAAAAGCACCTCCTTGTTAGATAAACTCTTTAGTGTGGTGGAAACATTTTTTGGTAGGGCAGGATCTGGAATCCTTATAATACCAAAGCTGCTTTATAGGTCAAGGGAGGTGTGCACCTAGATTACAAGTTTTCCCTGCCAGTTCCAGATCTTAGACTGAAGCAAGAAAATTTGCATAATGAATAATTCTGGGGCAAAATTCTTCCTTATCCCAGTGCAATGCAGTTCAATCTTTGGTTTTTTTGAGCGTGTGGTTTGCTTCCCTGCAGCCTCTCTCCTCACCAATTATTAATATTATTTAGAAGGTAACTTTTCTTACCCATTTGAAACCCCTGAATTTCTACATTATTCTCCTGCATCTATGACTTTGTTTTTTAAAGCGTTCATTGTGGGAGGGGCTAAAACACCCTGCAGTATTCCAGATCCTAATTCCAGTATTCCTAATCAACCCCCTGCTGCATCTCCAGCCTCTCCTACCCAACCTGTTCTTTCAGCATAACCAAGAGCCGTGTCTGGCTTTACAGACAAGGGCTGAACGTATCAATGCTGCTTCTGAAGGGATCTCTGTGTCCTTGTAGAAGTCCACTGCTTGCACGAGACTCAGCAGTACCTCCGGAAGGTGGTTCACGAGGTGGGTCTGGAGCTGAAATCCTCTGCCGTGTGCACACAAGTGCGAAGGACGCGCGACGGCGTCTTCACCCTGGACGACGCCCTGCTGAGGACGCAGTGGGACCTGCAGCACGTGCAGAGAGCCATCCAGGGCTGCCAGCAAAAAGTGACAGCAGAGATTGAGAGAACACTGGGCCAGCAGGGTGAAAGTCATCTTCAGGAGGTGGCTGCAGAGAGCTGAGGCTGTGCTACAGGGGGGACGTGCACAAGCGATGCCTGCAGCACCGTGGGGCAGCTCCACGCTGGCAGCGTGATGGGCAGCAGAGGGAAAGAGGTTAATTGCAGTTCATTTCCACCCTTTCCTTGAGATGGCTTTAATCAGAGAGGCTTTTTCTTCCAGTGCCAGGCTGTATCATTTTTGTCTAAGCGTCACAAACAGTTCATTAACAGGAGTTGGCTCTGCCAAAATTCCTGCTGACTTTGGGAACAGGGGGTTGCTAAGAGATAGAAAAACCCATCCCCAAATTGTTTAGCAGCAGGAAAGTGTCACAGAGACCTGTACTCCCTTGACTGTGTGGATTTATTTGTTCCTGGCAGCATAAGAGAATCACAGAATAATAACTCATCTGCTATATGGATTTCATTTTCCCTCTGTTGTCTATTTGCTTTCCATTAGCTCTGCTTTCAGACACATAAGAGCTCAAAATCAGACTAGATGAGGGATGTGCAGGAGAAAAGAGCTTGCACAAAGCAATGCAAGGAACCTGTTCTGTCCAGAGTAGGCATCTGTGGTGAGGAAAGTGGTTTGTAATACAGACTGGTGCAGAAGAGACAGAAGAAATAAACTGAAAGTGACCTAAAGGGAAGAGGCTGGTTCTTGGCTCAGAACTTACCCAGGAGACACTGACTCATTAAAAATGAGCATGATGCTTGTTAACCCCACCAAGGGAGTGAGGGGTCTGTGGTGTCCTGTTCTGCAGCAGGTCCACAGACAGCAGGCACTGCCCTCCAGTGACACTCTATGCTCTGCAGTACCATTTGTTCTCCATTAGTGCATTACAGCTGGGTCTGACTTAGCACAAATAGACTGTCTAAATCTAAATTAAAGCTATGAAGTTACACTTGCCATTATTGCAGTCAATATTTTTCCAGCTGTATGCTTAGCTAGGAAGTTTGAAGATTTATAGAAAGCAGAAGATTTGGTCTATTCCTCTTCTGGATTTGGCCAAAGGCCAGTGTGTTTCACCTGCCAGATGATGGCTATTAAGCTACAAGTAGTAACTCTGGAAGGAGCAGCAAGAGCAAAGGCCATGATGAAGTGTCAGAGTGCAGTCCTGTCCTGAAGCACCACAAGAGTCATTATCAGAGTTCCTGGAATCTTCCAGCAGGTCTGGGTTTCCCTGCTCTGCACAGAGCAGCCAGAACAGCAGTGGAGCATCACTGTGCCAGCTGCAGAGCCCCAGGAGCTCCAAGGGCAGTGGGACCCAGAGCACGTTTACTTGTTCTCAGCAGCAGCCTTGTGACCATTTTCTGGTTTCCAAATACTACAGATTCATTTGAATCAAATTTAGAAATAATGAGCAGAGTCCAACATGGGCCTGACTGGAGAGACTTTCTGGCTAAGTGGTCTTAGAAACAGAAACAGGCAGAAGGACATCAAGCTTGAGTGAAAACAGGGCAATGAATCTGCAGTCAGCAGAACACTTCATCACTTGGAACTGCTCAAAACAGCCAAATTTAGTCTGTGCAGTCACCCTCACTCCTAACACTTGACACTGAAACAGCCTCAACACCACTCTGTGTTCAGGACACTGCTCACTTCCACAGTGACTGCATTCAGAAAAAGAGATAATCCTGCCCCTCTCCATGGCTGGGTAGTGCTGCCACAGGCTCCAGAGTCCTCAGAAACACTTGAATAATAGATGCTGTCTCAGAATATAGTTTAAGAGTTTGTTCCCAGGTATATGCCAGGTTTTCTAGGCTCCTGAAGTGAATTACTGAGAAGTGAGACAGCTGCTTTATTCAGACCAAAGAGCTGAACACAGCTTTACATTGTCATTTACTACAGAAATGATACAAAACCTCTACCATCAACCTGAACAGCAACCTGAATAACAAGCTTTCCAATAAAAAAAACCAAACCCAAACAACAAAACAAAAACCAACACTACTGTTGATCAGGTAGATGGAATGATCCAAAGTCTTACATCCTTTTCCCACAAGCAGGAAACAGTCAAGAGATTCAACAACTTCCATGTTCCAAATCTTCTTGGAAACAAGGCTGTTAACCCACCCCCTGCTGCAATTCTATGTACATCCTTCTGAGGCCACCTTATGCCAGTCCTACACCAGCCTGACAGCAAAACTGAATGGCTCAGAACAGTCATTTCTGCAGGATGTGGGAGTCTTCAGGTCCAACACTAGTCACTGAGCTCCAGATCGTATTCAGGGTAGAGCTGCTTTGTAGTAACCCCTCTGATAACAGCTAGAAAAAGAAACACCATTGCTTTCATTAAACAAAGATCAGACCAGTCAGAAAAACTCATGTTTTCCTCCCAGTAGACCTACCTACATCCTATAGCAAAGAAACCAATCTAAGGTTTTGCAGCTCTGCTCTCTGCTGGTCTCAATGTTCTTCTGTTTTTCAGCACATCAAGAACAAAACTGACCAAAATTAAGGAGACTTACCAAACGTGGGTAATCCCCAACAGACTAAAATACAAGCAAATGACAATTACTTCACATCTCCAGCTCTAAAAACATCCCAAGAAAATAACAACAGAAGTCTTTGTGCTTGCACAGGTGACTGGGTAATATAAGCCTAGAATGGAAGAGTTTTTAAAACAAGCTCTGCCTTCAAGAGAGAAGCTGCTGCACTGTGGTCTGGATGAAAACATGGCCTCAGAAGCTCCTCAACAGCTTGCCCCTTCCTTACCCAGCTTGCCCCTTCCTTACCCAGCTTGCCCCTTCCTTACCCAGCTTGCCCCTTCCTTACCCAGCTTGCCCAGCAGCATCTGTCCAGCATCTTTGATATCGTTGTACTCATGGAGCAGAGAGATGTGCTGCTTCAGCTCCTCCAGGCTGTAGCCTCTGGAACAACAAAACCAGAAGGGTCAAAAGCAATGCTGAGGGGTCACTGCTGCTGCTGCTGCACAGGGAGAGCTGCTGCCACCCCCGAGCACAGTGAAGGACATTTGAGATGCCCAAGCCTGGCATCTCCCAGTATCACAGTATGTTAGGGATTGGAAGGGACCTCAAAGGATCATCTGGTCCAATCCCCCTGCCTGGGCAGGATTGCCTAGAGCAGGTCAAAAAATTCTACTCAAAAGCAGAATCTGAAGGCAGCAAGGGCAGCTGCTGCAAGTCATGAACATGAAAGCTACAAATGAACACATCCTTATTTTGAGTTTATGTTTGATACTTCAAGACTTATTAAAATAAACCCCCAAACAATCCACCCAAGTTCTCAGGATCAAGTAGAGACAGGATTGGGCTGTGGAGAATTAAATTTGTATATATGTTTAATCTGTAGCTAGAGAAAAAAGATAAAAGGTCTGTTTATCCTTTAGGATAAAACAAAGCATTTGGAACAGCCTTTGTTGTTCTACCATTTCCATTCCATGCACTACATGTTACCCTAGAAAATACCACTCAACAAATAACCCACAGACATTCCTTCTCTTTAAAAGTCAAGCAGCTATTTTATCTCAACAGTTGCTAACAAGCAGCTGCCTCAATGTGTCCTAAGAAACCACACTGTAGGTGGCACCCAATGTGCCAAAATTGTCCTACAGGCCACTTGCCTGCCTGGAAAACACCTCTGCTTTACAATGTTTAACTCCCCCACAAAACAACTGATCATTTGATCAGGATAGAACAGGAAAAGGAAGCAGTTTTATCTGGGACTAAATTTGGCAGGTTATGCAAGTGATGATCTCAATGTAATCCCCACATGAACAAGCTCTTCTGGCATCATGATGTGCTGTAATATCACGATGGTTAAAATGATTTGTTCCCAATTAACACATAATTACCTCAGCAACATCTGAAGTAAAAATCCTCACCCAAGCTTGCTTTGCTTACCCAATAAAACAGAGATAAATCCCTCTCTTTAGCAGGCCTCATAACTCGAAACACCACCATGATTAACCCTGTATCGCAACACCATAAAAATAGCATTGTAAGAGATCAGCTTTTAGCTCTAATTTCTCAACCTATATTCTGCTTTTAAAACACAGATAATTGAGGCATCACAATGGACATACTCGGACAGTAGTTGTGCAATTTCCTGGTCTAGAGCAAGGTCTTTCTGCTTCAGCTCTTCGATTTCACACTGCAGGGTTTCTTTGCTGGCTCCGTGAGGTTGGCAGGACTTCGGAGATGGGGTCTGTAGAGCACAGAAGACAATAAACACTAACTCAGCCCTGGATGAGATGCTACGACAGGACACTGACCAGAAAGAGCTCTGTGTGTCAGGTGGTTAAAAAGGGAGAGAAAAAAAGAAAAGGAAAAAATCATCTCCTGGGCTGGAAGGGGTGAAGCTCAGGTTGAGTATTTAGTAGTTTATGCAACCTATCGAGTGGATGCTCCATATCGAGTTCTACAGCATTATGGAGATTTACAGCGTAAAGTGAAAATAAAAATAATCATTTGGTTTTTAAGAGGAGCTCCCCGGACGACGCGTGCCTGGAGTGATTCGGGCAACCAGCGACTTCACCCGCCGAGACAATGCTCCCGGCTGTGCCGGGCCGAGGCCCCGCCAACTGCGAGCTGCTGCCGGGGGGCACCGTTCACCGCCAGCCCCGCTCCCGGGGAAAGCCACCGAGCAGGGCCCGCTTCACCCCGAGCCCGGGCGGGGACTCACCGGTAACTTGAAGCCGGGAATGCCGCTCCGCCGGCCGCCACCGGAGATCCTGGCAAAGCAGAGGGAGCCGCGTCAGGGTCAGAC
The DNA here is from genome assembly GCA_024611195.1 of Ceyx melanurus. Classification (NCBI taxonomy): domain Eukaryota; kingdom Metazoa; phylum Chordata; class Aves; order Coraciiformes; family Alcedinidae; genus Ceyx; species Ceyx melanurus. The sequence continues at coordinate 15,302 of JANHGL010008320.1, forward strand.
GCCCCCGCAGGGGGCTCCGGGCCACCTGAGCGAGGGAGGGAGGGGACAGGGGGGAACCGGCTCCTACCTCCTTGTCGGGTGGCGACCCGCACCCGGCGAGACCCCCTCAGCCAGAGCTGCGGTTCCCGCCGGCGGGCTAGCGCGGGACGCGGGGCATGCCGGGAGTTGTAGTCGCCACGGGGCACGCCGGGAGTTGTAGTCACCGCTGGGCACGCCGGGGCCGGTAGTTTCCCCCTTGACAGGGCCCGACCGCGGTTCCCGCGTCCGACTCGACGGGCAGCGCTGGAGAAGAGAGTTCCCCGTGTGAAGCTGCAGGTGACGTGTGGGTGGGGGTGGACATAACCGTCCTGCATCCCCAGCGGCGTGGGCAGCAGGGCCAGGGGGGATCCTGCTCCCAGTGCTCCGGGGAGACCTCAGCACAGCAGAGACAGGGACCTGGGGGTGCTCAGCCTGGGGAGGAGAAGGCTCCGGGGAGACCTTCTAGGGGCCTGTCAGTGCTTCAAGGGGTCTGTCAGAAAGATGAGAGCAGGCTGTTGATCAGAGTCTGTTTTTAAGATGAGGGCTGATGAATTGTGAGCTACAAGAGGATTTTGAGTAGAGAGGTAGAAGAAATTTTTTTATGCTGTGAGTAGTGAGACCATGTCCCAGGGTGCCCAAAGAGATGGGTGATGCCCCATCCCTGGCACCATCCCTGCTGAGGTTGGCCAGGGCTCTGAGCACCCTGCTCTGGTTGCAGATATCCCGGCTCCCTGCAGGGGGTTTGGACTAAATGAGCTTTAAAGGTCCCATCCCACTCAAAATATTGTATAATTATAATTACCCCCCAGCTCTGGGGCTGCAGCTGGGACAAGGTCTCAGGGGGAGCTCTGAGGGCCTATGGGGTCACTCAGAAAAATATTATTTTTGTAGGGGAGAAGCTGCCACAGCCCAAGGCACCTTCTGCTTCCCATGGCCTGCCTGGGCTAAGGACGTGCTCACTGCACTCGTTTGAAGGTCCTGGCCCCACTCCCAAAACCTCTCCACACCAACTCATCGTGGCTCCTTGGACTGGCGTAGGCAGACCCTCCTTCCCACAGCTCTCCTGGCCTGGCTCACAAAGGTAAACGTGCCCCTGTGCAGTGCCAGGCACGGGTAGCAGCTCTATCTGATTCCCTGGGCTGACCCGAACTCTGCTGTGCCACACTTGGAAGGTCACAGGACTTGGGAAGGGGATCATAGCGAAGCCCAACCAGCTCTGCTAGCCGTGACTTCAAAGGCAGGGCTCAGAGATCAAAGGGACGCACAAACTAGCCAGCTCTGTAGGTGTGTAGGACGTGCCCTGCGAAGAATGAGGGAAGCCTGCCCGGCTCCCCAGACTGGCTTCTGGCAGCGGAGTCAACGCGGGAGCGCGGGGCGGCTCAGGGTGTCACGTACGGGGAGCAGGGCAGGGTGCCACATGGGCGGGGTGGGGGGCAGCGCTGGGTGTCACACGGGAGCAGCGGGGCCGGGTGTGTCTGTCACACAATAGCAGCGGGGCCGGGTGTGTCCGTCACACGGGAGGAGCGGGGCCGGGTGTCCGTCACACAGCAGGAGCGGAGCCGGGTGTGTGTCACACAGCAGGAGCGGAGCTCCCCGGCCGGCCGCACAGCCGGCAGTGTCGGGGCGGGGAGCGGCGGCAGGGTTCC
>JANHGL010008321.1:0-11242 GCA_024611195.1 Ceyx melanurus
TTGTCTGGAGAGTTTCCAGCCCCCCTGGCTGGTTCCTGTGCCCTGTGCTGGATGAGATTCTATTCCATGGGCCTGCTGTGGCAGGGGGTAGGACTCCAAGATCTCCAGGGTCCTTTCCAAGCCCTGACATCCTATGATCCTATGATTCAGAGCTCTTAAACCCTTTACCTAGACAGGCATCTTAAATAGAGGTGCAAAAGTAGATGAGCTTCACTCCCCAGATCCAGAATAGTTATTTTTCTTTGTGTATATATATATACACACACATACACACTCTTATGAAGCACATTGAATTAAATCCTCCTTTTCCCTATTCCTCCTGAAGAAAAGAAGTAAAAACAGATCAACAGAGTCTCTGTAAAGCAACATCAGGCAGAGTTTGTTGGCTTTGAACAGTGAGTTTTTTCATCTAGGTTGGTTTGGCTTTTCTTCACAGTTCTGCACGGGAAATATTTCACTCCTGTTACATAGAAAACCCCTGTCAATCTTAGATCTTGCTTCAGAACATTTATGGAATGCTGTTGGGAAATGCTCTCTGCAGGGCTGATGAGGGATGACACGTTGTATGAGGATGAGGATGTCCAGGAGGCCCTGAAGAGGCTCCCAGAGCATCTCTACAACGAGAGGATGTTTCGCATCAAGCGGGCGCTCGACTTGAGCCTCAAACATCAGATCCTCCCCAAGGACCAGTGGGTGAAGTATGAAGAGGTGGGTGCACAGAGGGCTTCCAGGGGGGGAGGGCTGCAGTGGCCCTGCTCTGACTGGCCTTGGGGACTTTCAGGCGCTTCAGAGATACTCAGTTTTTCTGTAGAGTGTGTAAAGGAATGTTTATCCCTCTGTAAACCACTGCTGTGGATTCCTGTTTAGGGGAGGGGCAGACTGGGCAGGAGGGAGCAGTTGTCACTGGAAGAGCAGCCAGAGCCTGGCACAGGGGATGGGGTTGAGTCCCCAGCCCTGGGGGTGTTTCAGGGTGGTTTGGATGTGGGTTTGAGGGCCATGGTTTAGGGGTGAGCTTTGTAGAGTAGGGTGATGGTTGGACTGGGTGATCCCAAGGGGCTTTTCCAACTTGAATGATTCTATGAAATAGAAAATTTCTCAAGATGCCAAAAGCTTAAAATACAGCCCTGAGCCACAGCACGTGGTTTGTGTTCAGGCAAAGTATTTCCAAGCTGCCAGATAAAGAAATACACTGTAAATAACTTGGGAATTCTCATAAAAGGTCTCTTCCCTTCCTGATAAATTTCTTATTTTTATAGAAAATCTCAAGCCAAAGGTTTTATTCATGAAGATGCCAAGGAAAAATAATTTAGAGGGAAATCTTGCATTAAAATAAGTATTGTCTTAAACTTTGAAAACCAAACTGTTTTCAGATTACACCTTTGCAGATGTAATTATTTTTGTTGTAGTGGATTCTTTCACACGCTTCATCACTGTGTGTGAGTGTGAGGGTGTGTATTTTTTGTTTTGCTTTGTTAGCTTGGACTTTAGCCAGATCTGAGGAGGAATGAGGACTGAGTGATGTGTGGAATGGCTTGAGCTGTGTCTAGACCTCCCTGTCAGTTCATTATATTCACTTCTTTTCCAGGATAACCACTATCTTGAACCCTACCTAAAGGAAGTAATCCGTGAAAGGCTGGAAAAAGAAGCCTGGAACAGGAAATAACTGTTGAACTTCTTCATGCAAATATCCACTTCTTTCTGCTAATTGGAAGCATTTGGTTGTAGGAGGCTCCAGGGAGACTGATGTCAGTCTGAAGAATACACTGTTCCAGCTTGTTCACTGGAGCTGTTCAACCAAAATAAACACCTCAAAGTACAAAATCTGCTTGGAAGGGTTCTTTGTAAATGATGCTCAGATCTTTCCTCTGAGCATATACATTACATATCAGCTTCATGGTATGCACTCTTCAGTCCAGCTTGTTGATTCCTGCTCTTTTTAGTTGGTAGTACAGCTGATTTCTGCAGTTGTAGGGTTAGCTGAGAAACTCCCAAGGCTGTTGGTGCTGGTTGCTCAGGTAAACTGAAGAAGTTGATTGTTTCCTTCATCACTTCTCCCCAGGAGACAGTCAGGGCCCAGTGATGGCATCATGCATCTCATGTTCTGTGCATATCATTGCATGAATGTTGCAGTCATGGAAAATGCAATGGTTATTTAATCACAACATCAGGAAATGTTGGTTTGTTTGGGTTTTTTTACACCCTATACACTGTTAAGGCTTAAAAGACTATATTCCTATCAACCATGTTGACTGTCTCACTTCAGCTTCTTAAGCCTTTACCCTTTCAGAGGGTGAAAGTGGTATCCTGATGTGCTCTCAACAGTCTGAGTCACTTCCCATCTATTTTTTCATGGCCTAAAGGAAGCTGTTTACAGTGCTTGGTGTCAAGTAGTTTAAGCTGTCAGACATAATAACATCAGAAATACACATGAAATTCAGGCTCTGCTTAAAAAGAGAAGGAATTCAGTTCTATCCAGAAAATATTTGCCCTTGCTGGCTGAAGACCTTGAGTTTGGTTTAATGGTGAGACAGCTTCATGTTTGAAACCCTCACCCTGTTGCAGTCCTCTGTGTGCAGTGCAGTGTCATTAGTCCTGGGGCTTGGTTTTTTCTCCTTGTCTGTGCTTCTCTGCCAACTGCAAGAATCCATTGAGCAAAAGCTAAAGAGGTTTAGGGAAAAAAAACACAAAAGCCCCCCAAAAATATGGAGCAAAGCATGTCTGCAGCTTTGCATTGGTATGGCCAGATAAATACAATACTGGTTAGAAGTTATAAACTGTCTTTTATCTTTGCTCATGAAGAACCTTCATCTGCTTGCTCCAGTTTCTCACACCTATAGGATGGATACAGTGATCTCTGGCTGAAAAACAAACTGCTGCAGAAATAAACCAGCTGCATCATCAATATTCCTTAAAAATCCATGAGAATATTATTTTCAGAATGTTAATTTCTTCCATCTCCTGTAGTGAAATCTCTTCACTGAAGCATGGGTCAAGTGATGTATTTTTGAGAACCTCCCAACTTCCTTTCAAGAGACAGGCAGGGCCTGAAGTTTCTCACTTCTCTTTATGGAGTTATTAGAATATTTACATTTTCCTAATAAAATTACATCTCCTTATTTGTTAGAATAATATTAGAAGTCTTAATTGTCTAATTAAGTGTAAACTAACTAAAATTGTTAGTGTAAACTAACACCTGAAAGGCCCAGCTGGTGAAACTTCAAAAGCTGTAGAGTTTTATAGAAAGACAACAACTGCTTCCTTGACCCGAGTAACTACAGGCCCATCAGCCTCACCTCCAGCCCTGGAGCCAGTGCAGAGGAGGCAACAGAGCTGGGGAAGGGGCTGGGGAATCAATCTGCTGAAGAGCCATTGAAGGAGCTGGGAGGGGTCAGTGTGAGGAAGAGGAGGCTGAGGGGAGACTCCTCACTCTCTCCAGCCCTGCCAGGCCATTGCAGAGGCTGGTGCTGGGCTCTGCTCACAGGGCATCAGTGATAGCCCCAGAGGGGATGGATTCCAGCTGCTCCAGGGAACAATTGTCACTGGACAAGCAGCCAGAGCCTGGCACAGGCTGCCCAGGGAGGGGGTTGAGTCCCCAGCCCTGGAGGTGATGAAGGGTCGGTTGGATGTGGGTTTGAGGGCCATAGTTTAGGGGTGAACTTTGTAGCATAGGGATGATGGTTGGACTGGATGATTCTATGACCCCTTCACTCAAATCTGGCATTTCAATAATCATAGGCAAGTAGTAGGGGTTAATAAAAGAGCTTCCACATCTTTGTAGCAGCTGAAGGGAAGGAAAGGGAAGCTGTGTGAGCTTTGCCTGCTCACAAAAAAAGCTGAGGGGTTTTGACAGCTTTTGTTTTGCTGTGTGTTCATTCTGACTTGGATTGATCATTTATTAACTTCAGATTCTCCTGATGTGCAGTAGTGTCCTACTGAACTATTTAGAGAAAGTGCAGTGGTGTTTAATTGTATCTTAGGATGGTAGGAGCAAGGAAAATGCCATTTTTTGCCAGAGATGGTTGTGTGTTCTTTGAGACATAAGAATCTAAAAGTAGTGGGAAACAGAGGAAGGAGGTGAGTGTAAAAAGAGAGATCTGTTGCCTGGGAACTGGGGACTGTAGCAGCTTTGTGTTAGAGGCTGTAAACTATCTGGAAGATGTGCTGTCACATTTGGATGCTTGCACTGCTGGCAAATAGATGAATAATTTGGAAAACACTTCCTATTTCACCTTCTCAGTGCACACTGAGCTACCAGCACTCAGCTGTAGCTCCGAGAAGCAGGTTTCTTGAGTGAAAAGCTCTGAATCTTGCTGGTGCCAAGTTGAAGAATCAATCAATATGACTCACAGTTTTGAATCCCTGCATTTATCCTTACAAACATCAGGGATGGGAAGGAATGGACTTGAAAATTTAGGGATTTTGAGATCTGTCATTTCCTTGGGATGCTTCCACCCCACGTGTGCAGTGCTCAGTGGGATCCTGCCATATTCCTTCTGCAGGCTGTGTGCTCCTCAGTGACTGGATCAGGGCTGCAGCTCTGAGTTTGCCAGCTGTAAAACTGCCTCCTTTTGAGGAAAAGCTTGCTAACAGTCAGGGGAGTGAAACTAGATGGGGAAAAGATAGTCTGATGGTGAAGGGAAGAGTGTTCTGGTTTGGAGAACTGAGTTTTCTTTCTGCTGCTTTCATGAGGTCCTTTTGAGCAACACACAGAAACTCACTCTTCTGAGAAATGTTTAATATCTGATGCTTGGGCCTGTGTCTGAAGAGAGCAGAGCAAACACAGCCCTGTCTGGATTCAGGATATCTGCTCTGGAGATGGGGTGAGTGTGTTCACACATATCTGCACACACAGAGGATAGCTCCAGGTACCAGGAGCCAATCTCACAGGGCTTCTCACAGACTTAAAAGACCTCACAATCCTTATTCCTCAGCTGGTAAGTGCAGAAATACTTAGAAGCTGGTACATCTGTGGCCTGTACAGAGTGCAGACAGCAACACTGAGCTGTCCTCTGAAGAGGATTGAAAAGAATTGCTGCCAGAGAAGGGGGAAAGGTTCCTGAGGGGAAAACATCAACCTGCAATTTAAGGTCATAACATAATGTACAAGGCAAGGGTGCATCATGCATTTCCTAACTCAGCTTTGAAACCTTCATTCATTTAGTTTTTTATCTATAAATTCCATGCAGGTCCCACAAATTCCTGAGGTCTTTCTGTAGTTTTGAGTTCACAACATCTTTGGCACATGTAAATTCCATGTGTCAAATAGAGAGTCAGAGCTGATGCTGCTAATCCTGCAGTTTGATGACAGTTTTAGCTGGAAATAATTGTCATCACTTCATCATCACATCAGCGAGCCTGGGGCTTGACTTGAAGTCTTTTATTAAATACCTAGTGAAATACAAGAATATGTTTTGATTGCTGAAGATCAGGTTTGTTATGGCAGATTGATTTCTTTGCATTTTGAATTGGTCAACCCAGTAACAATGGATTTTTTTCTTTTTTCAGCACTGTAACAAGAAACATATGCTTGCTTTACATCCAACCTCTGTCCAAAGGAGAGCTCCAGCAGATAGAAATCCCCTAAGAGTTTGGAAGTCATTATAATAGAACTGGTTTAGCAGTAAGAGGGTAAATACATTCCTGCTTGAAGCTTTTTCTCTCTGGCCACAGATTATCTGTGGGATTTTGCCAGAGTGCTGCTGCACCCTGGCAGTCAGATTTGATGGACTGAAGCTTTGCCCAGGGTAAGGACACTCCTGCAGTGCAGAACAAGCAGAGAACCAGAGCCACCAGTGCTCCAGGGTGAGACCAGCACTGGAGCTTAATGTCCTACCTGGTAAGCATCTGAGCTGAGTGCCTTGGGTGACTTTTTTTGACCAGCCTCTTTTAGCTGGTTGAAAGACAAGATCTTGGAAAAATCTTTAGGCAACTCTCTTCCCTGTAAATAATTCAGGTTAGCATCTTGAAGAGCTGGGCCTGATCCCAAAAGTTTCCTCAAGCTCCTGTGCAAGTCCTGCAGAGCTGCAGACTGCCTTTGGTGCCTCTTTGGTGGCTCCTGGCTCACCCAGTACTCCAGTGTTGGTGGTGCTGGGGTGAAGAGACAGTCTGGGCTGGTGGCCCATGGTGAGAAAAAGCTGAGCAGTTCTGCCTCCCTGGCCAGGTGGGTGTTCTCATGGTGTGTCTGGAGAAGGAGCCCTCAAGGCCTTCTGCTCACTGGTGATTTAATGCTAGCCTGCCCAGCAGGCTGTGGACTCTGTGCCTTTTCCTTCACAAAATGCTGTGGATTCACAGTTCCTTTCTCTGCAAATGCTCTAGGTTACCTAGTGACATCTCTGGGGTTCAAGTGGGGCTGTTAGTCCCTTTGGCCGACTGTTCTGCTTTGAAAGGTGCAGGTACCTGCAGGAGGAGAGACTGTGACTCCTAGATTGGCAGCAGATTGGTTAGAGCTGTTTTCCAGGCTGGTTTACAAGCTGCCTGAAAACAAGGGCAGTATCCAGCTCCACTTGCCTGCTCAGGCAATGAACTTCCCACCAGCTGATTGTCTTCACTCATGGCTATGGCCCTGCTCAGGTTCATCTTGCAATAACTGAGCCTTGAGCCAGCCCTGGCCTTTGGACCGAGGAGATAAGCCAAGAAACACAGGGTGAGTGAGGGCTTGGGGTAGGCCCAAGGTTAGGAAACCACGTGTGGGGATTTGGAAGAAGCGTAGGGAAAATAAATTGACCTCAAACACCTTTGTCTGCTTGGGGGGTGCGTGGTGAGGATGAGGTGAGGTTGGGACATTTGTGTGTAGACTGAAGATGTCTCTCTAGGAAGGAGAAGAAAGAAGAACATGGGATTGAATACACTGGGGGAAAAAGGGACCACTGAGAAGGACCATGAGGAAAGAGGGGTGTGTGGTGGTTTGGTAAAGGCCAGGGTGCTTTGCAGGCCACTGCAGAGGATGATGCTTGTCTATCCTAACTTTGGGAACCCCAGGTTCATAGCACTCATTGACACTTAAGTTTTCCCTAAAGCATATTTATGTATCATCCACTGAACTGGCTCAAGAGCAGAGCCCAAGCTGTCCTTGTCCTGCTTCCAGAGTGCCTGAACATGATATAAGTGCCCATCTCCTCTGGCTCAAGAACAGCTTCAGGAGTATGTCCTGACAGCTCCAGGGTAGGTCTGGGTTTGAGGTTCTCTCATCTCTACAGTGAAAGAGGAGCACTGGCTCTTTCTCTTCCAAACCCTAAGTGAGTGCTGGAATTGCTGATTTATGAGAGTGTGCTGCTTCAGTTCCTGCACTGGGAGAGGGATCTGGGGCTGGAAACCAGATCAGAAAGAGGTACCTCAGCACAGCTGGACTGTCCTCTCAGTGTTCCCTGCTGGCCTTTGCAGATCTGCTTCTTTGTGTCTAAACCTTCCGGGTTGCGTGGGGAGGCTGGAGAGGAGACGTGGAGTGAAATGCTGTTGCACTCAGTATTACAACACCTAAGCCTGCTTGTGAAGCCTCATACTCCCGCTGCGGCCCAGCAGCTTGAAATGATTGTTTATAAGCAGCAAAGTTCAGAGTCCAAAGCTCAGATCTCTTCAAGGCACTTCAGAGGGGTTGGTGTTTTGGTTTTTTTTTTTTGTTGTCTGCGAGTTGAGTTCCCCGGTGGAGTATTAACTTAAAAAGATACTATCATGAGATAGTCATAAAGGCAGCTAGATCTGTTCGGTTTCCTTCAGATACCTCCAAATTCTCCAGATACTCCATGTTTTTCAGCTGCAGCCTCTCACCCTGAAGAAGATGGAAGAAAACTCTCCCTTTTCCCCGGGTGGACAAGCAGGGCTCTGGCAATGCTCGGCGCCCAGCCTGCCTGCTGCAGCTCAGGAGACTGTCACAGTGCTCTGGAGGTGGCTCTGATAAAAAGCAAAGTGTGTTCTGCTGCCAGATGAGCTTTGGCTCAGTCCTGCTCTGTGCGTTGCAAGAGCCGAGGTACCGAAGGAGGGATGAAGTCAGCATTTGGGATCTTTATGGAGGCAATCATACTTGCCTTGAAGCATTTAGGCTTTAGGTCAGGACCTGGGTCTGCACTGGCAGCAGCCAGAAATGCTTTATTTTTCTGAAGAAAAAGAAGAAAACCAAAAAAAAAGAATTAAAGAAATTCTAGGACAAGAGTAACCAAGTGTATTTCCTTTCAGAAGTACAGCTGCCTTATGGAGAGGCTGCTATTCCCATTACAAGGCTGGAAATAGAACAGCTTAGATGTTTGCAAACCTGCAGTTTAATGTTTTCACATGGTGGCCCCAAATCACCTGGCCTGCCCCAAAGAGCACTGTTACTCACCCCATCTGCTGCCCAGCTCTTGAGAGCAATTTCTGCTGGGAACAGCATCTTCTGATGGAAAATTCACAGCTGTTCCCCAGAGCCAGTTCTCTGGGTAGGGTTCTGGGTAGGGTGCCTGGCTCTGGGTAGGTTGCCTGGCTCTGGTTTAGGTGCCTGGCTCTGGGTAGGTTGCCTGGCTCTGGTTTAGGTGCCTGGCTTTGGGTCGGGTGCCTGGTTTTGGGTTGGGTGTCTGGCTCTGGGTTGGGTGCCTGGCTTTGCACATCCTTGTTCTTATCTGCTCACAATCTCTGACTGTTTCTCAGGGTCAGGAAGGGTGTAGTCACCTCCTCCTCTGGAGCTTTGGGTGATGTCTTTCATGAAATGTTTATTTCTAGCTGTTCATGTGCGTCCTGAACCCAGGGGTGTGGCTGGACACCTCCAAAACAACCTTTAGAGCCTTGATAGAGTGATTCAACAAGCTACTCCAAAAAGAACTTGAGGAGGGGACTTCTCCTCCAGCTGCTTCCATCCTTCAACTGCTTCCATCCAGTACTTTGAAAACACTTAAGACAAAATAAAGCATGTGTTGACATAAGTGGGCTTCAAAAAGACCATAGGCTTATTTTGAAGGAGTATAAACACACGTGGGGAGAGTTCTCATCCTTCACCCAGCAAAACAATTACATCAGTGCAGCTTGGACTGGGATCTGCCTTAAGGTCTCCCAGATGTTGCAGGCAGCACGGTGCTGATTGGATGCTCTGGGTAATTACAAACTGTCACATGAGGAAGAAAGGATGCTTCTCAAAAAGAAAAACAGAAAAACTTTAGGGGAATTGAAGGAAGATTCACTGATCGGAGGTGACACCCAGAGAGACAACAGCCTCTGCTTATGCCTGGCTTTGCCAGGCTGGTGCCACAGACATGTTTCAAAGCCTAGCTTATGTTTGAGCTCTGGCTTGCTGGATGCAGGGGGACGAGCTCCCCAGCAAGGAGCTTGGGGCGAGATGATCCCAGTGCTCCTCAGAAACCAGGTTGGCAGCATCTGCCAGTCTTGGTTGAGGGACCTGTTGCCCACCTCACTAGCAGAAGCCCACCTGGCCCTGAGCAGATGCCAGCCCTGGCACTCAAAACGGGAAGGGGGACGTGGGGAAGAGCTGCAGCCTTGCTGGCTCTGGGGAAAAACAACTTACCTGGCCCCAGGGCTGGTCCCCTGCTCAAGCATGGGCTGTGCAGCTGCAGGAGGGAGCCCCAGATGAGGTGTCGGTGCTGGGCTGCAGCACAACAAGAGTTCAGCACTTTGGGGACTGCAAGAAAACGACACTGGAGCTGGGTGGCTCAAACACTTCCCAGAGTCTGTCCCCAGCTCAAAGGTGCATTTTTGTGCTGTTTCTGTGAAGCATTTGCTGTTTGTAGCACAGAGGAGCTGTGGGCATATGAAGCAAGAGAGAGGCCTGGTGAGCTTGTGTCAAGAAAGAGCCCCATCTCCTGCCCTCCCCGAGGCTGGGTGCTACCTGCTTGCACCCACAAGCAGGGCACTGGCCTCATGAAGGACACTCAGGCCACCAGCAACCCTCTTCTCAGCCCTTTGAAGGATGCTGGGAGGCACCAGCACCCTGAAGGGTCCTGGGGACTCACAGTCCTCAGAAAAAGAGAAGATTTTGGAAAGCCTCTCTGCTGGTGCTTCCATGGAGTAACATGGGCTGGTGAGCTGCTTCTCCAAGGTCCCTTCCAGCAGCTGCAGCTCGCAGCTTCACTTGGGCTCCAGTCGTGGCATCCCTCTGGGCCATTTGCCCTCTCCCCGAGTGGAGAGTGACACAGCCTCTGGCAGAGGGTGAGGAGGACAGGTGAGTGTCCTCCACGTGGTGCCAGCACAGGGGATGCAGGCACCACGGCTCTGGCTTTCATTACTGGCACCATGCTGCTGCTCACTAAGTCCCTGCACGGGGCAGAGTGTGCCCCAGAAGGGACGTGGCTTCATCAGCACACAAGGGTGATGAGCTCAGCAGCAGGTCAGCTGCAGAAAAAGGAACCCTTGGCAATGCCAGCCCCCCGTGCCAAGGGGCAGTTTCGTCCTGGGTGTGATGGCAGCAGCAGAGAAACACGTTGCCCATTCCCAGCGTTGCCCATCCCCAGCAGTGCCCACCAAGGCCAGTTCACCCCAATGCAAGGTGGGGCTGTGCTGTAACAGTATGAGCACCACTGGAGTGTCCTGGCATTGTCTTCTTCTCTTTTTTAATTTCATTTTTCAGGATGACAACACTTTAGAGGTTTATGACCAACAAGAGAATTTACTACTAAGTCATATACTGATGTAATGAAATCTAATATATGCTGTGTAATGAGTTATGAGATGTTATTTAGTTTCAGGGTTTTATTACTTCAATCAGTTATGACCATATTTCCTTTTATATGATTGCTCACTCTTTAAACATACCAGATGACTGTATAAAGAACACCTAATAAAGTCTGGAGATGTTAAAATATGTTTTAATTTTTGCCATAAATTTGCTCTAATTCTACCAGTGGTAGTTTTTATGCTGGAAGTGGTGCAGCCCTTGTTTGCAGTGCAGACCTTGATAGTGTTGTGTCAGATCCTTTGGGGGAAGGAGCTGAGTGACCCTGCAGCATTGTAGAGCATAGTTAGTCACCAGTGCCCAACCTTCCTGATTATACAAAGAAATGGAAAGGTTTTCGCAATAAAACAGAATATGCAATCAGTGATATAAGTAATTTCCTTGATTATCCTCATATTTACCAGCATAACTTCAATATATTTATCCTGGTTTTTACCAGTCTTCAAGTGGGGAGAATCAGGACATCGGATCCCAGGATGTCAGGGGTCGGAAGGGGCCCTGGAGATCTTGGAGTCCTACCCCCTGCCACAGCAGGCCCATGGAATAGAATCTCATCCAGCACAGGAACCAGCAAGGGGGGCTGGAAACTCTCCA
>JANHGL010008322.1:0-29791 GCA_024611195.1 Ceyx melanurus
ATAATTTATATATTTATATATAAAATATATAGTTATATATGATATATATTTGGGAAATTGCTGTTCACCTTCAATTACCCTCAACTGCCACACTGCATATAGTGTTGCCTCATGCCTGTGTGAGTGAGTAGTACTCTTAAGGCCAGAGTGGTATGTAGAAACCCAATGTTTTCTCAGAAAAGCTGGTCATAAGTGGGTAGTTTGGTTAAAGAACACTTTAGCATTTCCAGAGTACACTGCCCTGCTCTCTCCAGCTGGTGACAGCACCCTGCTCCCTCTGAAATGGAAGCAGATCTCAGGTACTGACTGGGATATTTTGGTACATATAATGTGTACCCTGGGGTGTATTTTTGCCCCCGCAAATAGTTGACTGTTTGTGTCTCACACCAAATGCAATTTCCGGGGGAAAAAAAAAAGGCAAGGCGACGTAAAAATAAATGAGCAGAAAATGAAGTGTTGCAGGTCTGCCTATGAATGAATACAGAGAAGAGTTGAGCTGACTTTATCATCCTTTATATGATCATCCTTTTATACATCCTTGAGCTGACTTTATCAGTGATACTAATACTGCACAGGTGTCAGTTGTGCTGGGCTGCATTTGTGTGTAGAGATTCCCGGTCCTCCAGAAAATATCATTATCTATCAAATACTCTAGATCTGAGGTCATTTCTGCTTCTGATAAAAACCCCCACTAATTCCATCAGTGGTTTTAGGAAGGAGTCCCCATCCTGCATGGATAGCTGTGGCAGGGGAGTGTGGGCGAGTTTTCATCCCCTGGGCTGTGCTGCTGTGTGGACAGGCAGGGATTTCAGGTGTGGGCTGGAGCTCCCTGCACTCTGTGAAATGCAGGGGGAAGCTTTTCTCTTGGAGAGCTCTGATGAGATCCATCAGCATCAAGCTCAGCGTGGCTCTGTTAACTGTTCCAGAAACAGTCTGGAGATTGAGACTGAAATATTAATTAGTGCTCTTATGTAACAGCTTAGGCTTTTGTAGTACATTCTGTCTGCAGGATTGACAGGATTTTCCGTGTTTGAATGATGTGTTTCTGAAACGCTGAGTGCCAAGGCACTGAGAAGGCAGTGGTTTTACAAGCAAGCAAGGAGGACCACTCACTCCCCCCCCCCACGAGCAGCTTCCAGCTCTGGAGCTTTCCAGAGAGCACCAGCTCACCTCTTGTTGTTTCTTGTTTTATTTGACTGCTATGTGAGTGCTGGGCTGGAGCCAGAGAATGCAGCCTCAGCATGGCTTGGCAGCAGCCCCTCTGGCTCTGCTTTTCACCCTGCTGTCTGGAAGAAGGGAGAGTCACCAGCCTGCACTGGTGGCTCCTCTTGCCGTGGTGGTGTCTGTTTGGGCTGACTGCTGAAGCGTGACACTTCTGTTCAACTGCTTCCCGGTCTTTGGCAATATTACAGGGAAGAATGTAGAATCTCATCAGCTGAAAAGTCATTTTCCAACAGAAAATTAAACCCCTATGAAATTTTCAAGAGTGCTGTGAAATGTTAATAATTGTCTTTTTCTGCTAGCAATAGCATTTTACAAGTAGAATGAGATCAAAGGACTGTAGATTAATCAAATAAGAATTTTCCCACATGGTGGTAATGTCTCTTTGGATAAATCCTGTGCACATCATTGACATTCAGGAGTCTCTAGGCTATTTATTCTTCAAGGAACAGCTGAGTGACTGGCATGCTGAGCTGGCAAGCTGGAATGGGCGTGGAGACCATCCCTGCCCTGCTGCTCAGGCTTTCTCCCTTGTCTCAGAGGAGACCAGACAGCCCCACGTGGACCAGAATCCAGCACGTACTGGGCTCGTGGGTGCTGTGAATGCAATGGAGGCTTTCAGTATAGAGCACTGATTTTTAACTTCGGTTGCCCAGAATTAGAATTGTCCATTTTACAGCAGGTAGACAAGTCCCACCTTGATGAGGAAGCAAATTCATCAAAATTCAGATTCACTTCCAACATCCTGATACTGTGAAGGTGATGTCCATGGCTGTGAAATTGCTCCCTCTCAGTAAGCAACAGAACTCTGTGCAGGAGCTCTGCTCCTTTAGAAATCAGGTCACGCCAGGGCTGTATGAAACCAGAATATTGGCATTTCTAAATGTAATGGAAATTATTGGACGGGCATACTAGGAGAGCACGTCTGTTTACATTTTTACTCACGTTCACTGGCTGCTTGCGGATAAAAATGGCAATATTATGCTTCATTTGAACTAGAGAAATGTCATGTTTTCCAAGCTCAGTGGTGAAGACTGACCGAAGACAGAGTCCCCTCTGTCTGTTCAAAACCCAGGAGGTGTTTAGTTGAGGAGCCTGACAAGCTCTCCATCCCCTTCCCCTGTCCCAGGCTGTGCCCAGATCCTGGCAACACAACGTTCGGGACTCCTCAGCTTTCCTTTACTGCCGAGTGCCTGCTGCAGGGCGTTTATATGTTCTTTTCTTCATGCCAAGGGCTTCATTTGCGCCTTGTACTGTGAGCTTTTGGGGCTTCAATGGCCTTTTCTGTTGGCAAACAGGGCTGATCGGGGCTGCCCCATCCCGGGCGCAGTCCGCAGGCTGCCGTCCCGGGCTGGGCTGGGAGCGATTGGCCGGCGCGGATCATGTGGGAGCCGCAGGAATCCCGGGCTGGAGCTCTTGGCACTCCTTGTTCTCCTACAGCGCTTGCTCTTCCCAGCTCCCCGGGGCTCGTCACCTCCCCGCTTTCCTTACCCCGGCTGCGACCCGGAGCGATGCTGCAGCCGGTGGGCAGGACGGGCCGCGGCTGTTCCCACCTGAGCCCGCTGGTTCCCGAGGGCCCGGAGCGGTACCTGCGCTTCGAGCAGCCCGCCCGCCGCCCGCCCTACAGGACCAGCAGGATCCTAGCCCGCAGTCCCCGCACGGCCCCTGTCCCTGGACACGGGATTAGCGCCTCGCGTTGCAGTCTGCGTTCCCGCCGGTGCTCGCTGGCGCTGGCGCTGACTTGGGCGCAGTCGTTCGGAGCTTCCTGCTGGTGCAGCCACAGCACCAGTTGCATGTTCATCTCTCTGACTCAGTTAACTTTTAATCATAAACCGTGCCGCAGCTTAGGTGCTGAAGTTCATCTTCTCCAACTGACAGAGCAGCTACTGGCATCGGTTCATATTCTCTGATAAAACCTGCCTGTGATAAAGCACAGTGAAAAATTAGATGGACATCCACTGAAAAGAAGCAAAGAGAGGCAGAAGTCCAGAGTGAGTGGCAGCTGGGGTGACATCCCTTAGAAACAAGCAGCCACAACTCTCAGAGAAAGCTTGTCATATGTCCTTAAAAATACTCTCTGTCTTGGCTTTTTTCTTGGCTTATGCAGGTATCTGTGCAGGCATTACATAGGTATTGATTCTCTTTTTCTGAATAGATACCTACAGCACTAAAGCTAAACACAGACTGGCCTCAGAACAAATCCCTCAGCCTGTGCATGCAGTTTATAATCATCTTCAGAATCATTAATGAGAAAACAAGTCAGGTGAAAGGCAAATGAGTACATAGTTTTGGATGGATAGGGTCCTGTTTCCAAGAATAAGGGTTCCCAAAGTGGATGTGGTCCTGCTTGCAGAAGAGGAGTAAGTCATATATTTGTCATGAGGAAAAAATCCCAAAGACAACAGTCACTTCCTTGACAGCTTGCAAAAAGGGATTTGATGTTGCTAGCTCAGGGCAGACACAGAGTTAACATCATTTGCTGTCGTGCCTGCCAGTTCTCACAGAGATTGCTGTGAGCTTCTGAGCAGCAGCAGCTAAACAGTTAACTGGAGTGGCTGTTGCAGTGTGGTGCTTTCCAGTGAGTTTCTTTACATTGGTGTCTGTCAAACTCTGCCAGAAGGACAGGGGTACGGTGATGAGACTTGCATTGCATTTATAAAGAAAAGAATGGATAATTCTTTGGGTGACTTTAAAAAAAGAAGAGAACGTTTCTGTGGCAGTTAGTTGTTTGCAAGGCAGTGTCAGGAGCTGGTGTTTGGAGGATCCTGGTCCTCACTGCAGTTCTGGTTTCAGGAAGGATGTGATGTCACTGTGTACCCAGTGTACAGCCTGGATTGAATAGAAAGAGAGGGTAATTTCTTTCTCTTCAGGTCTATTTGAAAATACGTTGGTTGCAGTGCTAGCACCAATTTTCAAGCATCGGCAGCTGGTGAGATGCATTCACACACCTCCTCTACCTGCCAGGGTGCTGCTCAGTGTGCCCTCTGGCACCCACCAGCTGGTGTAACAGCCAGGGACCGTGCCAGAGCCACCCCGGGGTGCCAGGGCTTTTGCCAGGCTGTGTAGTGGGACAGGGAGGAGTTTCCAGCTTGTGGCTTTTCTGGCAGCTTGTGGCATGGGTGGTCAGGCTGCAGTGAATGACCTTTGCTTTCCAGCCTGTCCTGCACAGAGGTGTGAGAAATGACATTTGTATAGAACCTCTATGGTGTATTTGTATTTGGGGATGACTACGAACACGCTGTTGCATCTTTAATGGAACAGTGGGGACAGAGTCTGCTTTTGTGGCACTTCATTAGCAATAATGAACTGATGTGTGCTAGCAGATGCTGGTGTCTGTCTGTGTAGGAATACACACATCTGATGGTGTGTGTATACACACATCTGGTGCAAAACCATAGGTTTGCATTTTTCCTCTGGTGCCCCAAGTGATGACCGATAATTTGGAGACAAATAGCTATGTTGATATAGTAAAAGCTATGTCCAGCTAATATAACTGCATCTGGAACCTCCTGTTTGCAGTCTGGAAACCCTAGACCCTCAGCCACTGGCCAGACTGCAGCCAGGTTTGGCTGGGACAGCACTGTCACCTCCTGTGCTTGCCCTGCTCAGACAGCAGCAGTGTGGGGATGCTGTAGTCAGTCCCAGAGGGTGCTGGAGGAGCACTGTAACATGGATAGGGGTATCAGCCTGTTGCTTCAGAGGTGAGCTTTACCCCACTGACAAGTGGGATGCATTACTGATGGAGTGCCACAGACCAGCTTACCTAGCATGTATTGGAAAGTAAATCAGGAGGGACAAAAAAAATGGCTTTCAAAGCACGTAAATCATTATTTAGTCTCCTTGAACGTATATGTCATTCATTCTCAGGCTGTTAAGAGAATGTATTTGAACCTGCTGCCCAAATTCCCCAGTCTAAGCATTTGAATTGTATGTTCAGAAACCTTCCAGCTGGAGTTTTAAGAGGGCTGGAATGGAGAATCCTGCCTAATTGCTTTGCTGAAAACAGACCTGCCACATGTTTTAAGTGCTGAGCTGCCTCGGGGCTTGTTGGAATACCTGCTCTCTGCTTCCTCCTCAGTTGCTGGGGTCAGACTGAGGCACCCATGGTAGGGAGCACACAGGTTGTTACCTCAGGAGTACTTTTCCTTAGTGAAAGGAGTGATTTAGAGAATGGCAGCATGTCCAGTTGATGATGTATGAAGCTAGGAACCTGTCTCACTAATGCAGTGTGATACAGAGTGCTGCATACACTGCTTTTCTGTCATTAGCTAGCTGCATGTACTACACTCAACAATGCTAATTTACTCTGCCATACTGTGTGATACTGCCTCTTAAAAACACATTTGCTGAAGAACCTTTCCTTTATATATTCCTGTGGTGTTAGTTAAAAATAAACTGAGTGAACTGTTAGAGGAATGGTGCTATTTAATCATTTCTAAAAACAAAACTGCCACAAGGGAAACGAAAGGAACTAGGCTGTTATTTTAATCAGACCATACTTTGCAAGCCCTAAATATTTGGTTTATGCACACCACCAACTCCTTGAGGCAGAATGATGTGGTGGCCTGTGAATGCAAGTAGTAATTACCTGTCTGATATTAAATAGGTATTTCCAAATGTGCTCTGTTGATGATTGCCTTTCCCCCATAGCCCGTTAGTTTCCATGCTGAAGGGGACACATGCCTCAGCTACAGGAACAGGGTGTAGTGTGCTTGGGCTCAGCTATTTATTCAGGCTTTGTATGCAGTAACTGTGTGAGAATTCACTCATGATTACTCATGTCCTCTTTAAATAAATAAGGTGGTGACTTTCAAGAAATTGCATTACATGAGTCACAAAGTTGTTATTTCTTTCACAGTGCATGGCTAGATTCAGTGCAGGATGGAAAATGGAAAAAGTAGCTGTGGGTGGAAAGTAATTAAAATATTAAGGCCATAATCTGAAAATGGTAAATTGAAATAGTTGATCGTACAGCAGAAATATGTCAAAGTGAATGCAGCCACTCTACCCCAGCACAGGTAGGCATCTCCAGTAAAGAAATCCCCATTTATCTACAGCAGCTTTTGCTTCTTGGGCTGAACTTTCAGTAAGAAAATCATATGAAGAAACAAACGAAAATAAGACAAATTCCTATTCTCAGCAAGAAAATTCCCTCCTACAGTGAGAAATGGTCTGTGATTTGTCTTAGTTAATGCCTACAAACAAGAGCAGTCGCATGAAACTTCATCTTTCTTTCCTTAAACACTCTCTTTCCTCAAGTCTTTAGCCTTAAACTGGAGCTTTTCAATTAAATGGTGGGATTTCTTTAAAATGTTTTTTTAAACTTGCACTCTGAAATGGTTGAAGTATTTATATGAAAATTTAACACGTAAAAAAAAAACAAACCTGAACATCCTGAGGGGTATTTCTAAATTCCAAGAAATCAATAAATAAGTAGTGGCAAAGATTGCAGTTGAGCTAGTGACAGTGTTTAGAAATTGTGCCTCATAGATAAGAGGAGGTTTGAGAAGGAGAAACATTAGGTGGCCAAGAGGTTCAAAAGCTGAAACGATCAAGAAATACCTGTGTGGTGGTGTGTGATGAAATGGTCTGTGTGCCACTGGAGATCAGGCTGCAGTGATACTGGTTCTTCTGGACACCAAGTCAGTCTGAAGTGAGGGGACTTTTGCTCTTGATTTCACTGAAAACAGGGTTTTAGCCAAGGAGAAATCCATTTTTGTGTTGAAATTGTGGCGAAATGAACAGCTGTGGCTGTGTTGTCTCTTCTGTACTGATCACTGAGGAGGTTCTGAATTCTCACATTAACCCTGTTGTGTAATTGGAGCCAGTACTGATAAAAGACATTTAAGACAATTAATACAAGATGTATGCTCAGTAAATGAATCATTAGAGTAATACTAATTGGTGGGTTTATTAGTTTAAATATAGAAGTGATAAGTCTTGGGTATATAAAATACAACATAGCAGCAGTAAAAGATAAATGACTCACAAAATAGATTAAGAGAATCTATAGATAGCACTTCTGATCCTGGGAGACTGTTATGTTTGTATTTATACATACACCCCTGAAAATAAAGTGCAGTGTTTGTGCTGTGAGCACCAGAAGTGTTAATGGAAAAAATTGCAGTTTCAGGCTCCAGCAATATAGACTTTTTTATTTTTGATTCAGACGCAAACTAAAAAGTCATTGATAGTACCTTAGCCACAGTCACTGTGTTCATCTTTCTCACATCATACAATATTCTCAGGCTTTTAGTGGCACTTCAGTAATTCTATCAGCTGTGTTCTATAGGGCATCACATGTATTTAACAGTGCCTGAGCCTCTAATGGCAGGGACTGAAAAAGCAGGACTCCTGTAGTTAGGTTATGAAAGTTCAGTACGCTCCTAAGAGCCACTTTCAAGGGTGAAATGCTGAATTCTACGGCCTGTGGGCTTCACCCACTATGTGCTGCTCGTGTCATTTCTTACTTACACTTGTACAGGGGTTTGAGTGTGAGCAAGTCAGCAATCCCTCATCTTCACACAGCATGAAATTCTCGTGTGCTGCTTACCTTTTTGCTTAAAAAGCTGCTGAATTTCCCCCTTTCAGGTTCAGCTCAGCTGGCATCCCAGCACTCATTGGATACTCAGATACAGCGGGGGAGAGGAGGGTTTGAGGACCTTGAGCTGGACTCCTTAGAGGCTGCTGAAGAGCAGACAGCATGAATAAGAGAACTTGGGAGCATGGTGGCTTAGCTGAAAAGAATGTGTGTGACTCAATCTGAAAACATCTTGTGGCTTCTCCTCTCTTCTATGCTGGAGGAGTAAGGAAGCTGATTCTGCCTGGAGTAGAAAATCCCTTCCTAGCACTTGAGGCTTCGTGGGGTTTTGATTTGTTATCTGTGTGTGTGTGTTAAAGGTTTTGTCCCTGTGGTAACTTGGGAGAACTCGGAGCAATAGCAGTTTGCAATACAGTCTACAAGGTGTGTCTTCAGCAAACACCCTCTGCCAAGCATGGCAACATCCCAGACACGTTGCCTTTCCACTCACAGCCCTTTGCCAAAGAAGGACTCAGCCCTGCAGCTTCCTCAGATGAATCTTCTGTACTAAAGAGCAAAAGAATAAATCCTAGTAATGCCAAGTGGTATTGTTTTAATGAGCTCAGTATTACAGGCCTTGGGCAATCGCTGTGCTCTCTTTTAACAGGATTGTGGTTGGAGGAAGGGCTGTCTGTGTGAGCAGAGGTTGCAGGATTTGGAAGCAAAATCTATATTTTTATTGTTGTCTCTCTCGTTTTATTTGACTTTCCCCCCCTAACGTGTCACTGGTGTCTTTCATGGTTTGTTTGTTCTCTTGGCTGTGCCATGCTTATTTGTGATTCCCCATCCCTCGGGTGCTTTAGGAGTATGGTAAAAAGCAGTCAGTTCAAAAGTGGAATTTCTAATTCTAGCTTTCATCCTCTTTAGTCAAAACACTCACCCGCCAGCATCCTCCACCCCCACACCTGCCATTTGCTGGGACATTGCTCAGCTTCCTTCTTGAAATCACATTTGAAGGAAAATATGATACCCTTTCATTAAGGAAAGACATTTCCTTCGAGGCTCAGTACAGCTTCTACTGCCCAGTGTGTCCAGAAGCCAGGATGATGATGTTTATTTTATTCTTCTATTCAGTTCTGATTCTCTGACAGGTCTCTGGAGCTGCTGCTTCTGCAAATCCACCAGCACATGCTGAAACCTGTAGTTTTTCTTTAGATCTCTAACAGCTCCTTCCTTTTCTTTCCTACGTGCATCCCTTGGGCCAGCACTGCAGTGTGCATTGTCTGCTGCTGCTCACAGATGGGAGCTGCTAACATCTAGTGTGCCTCTCTGCTTTACAAGCTTATGACACTCAGATGGCCCTCGGTCAGCCTGGGCACGTCTGAACTGATGGACAAAAGGGATGGAAGGTGAGCTGGAAAAGAGGATGCAAAATGGGGAGAAACCTTGCTTCATAAGTCAGGATCTAACATCAATGTTTTAGCAGTTATTAGCCCAAAAGAGGTACATTTTTATTGCCTTAATATGGTTTGTATTGCTTGGAATTCCTGAAGGAAGCAGACAAAAACAAACCTATCCCATCACGAGCTGCAGAAGTCAATTCAGTTAGAAAGCTGACTGCTAAGTCTTTCCCATTCTTTCACTGGGCTGTGGAGCAGGCAGCTCACATCAGCCAACTGCAGTCCTTCTTTTGAAATCAGCATCCCCAAACAGATACAAAACACGAGTGTACAAACAGAACCAGCAAAGACCACTGCAATAATTCTCTCCCACTGCATGCCCCAGTAACTGCAGCCTCCCTGAGCAGCCTCCCAAGGACTGAGGCTTTGGAAAGGGACCAGGGCTGCAAGATGCCTCTGGCTTTGAGGAGTCTGTCAGCACTGGGATGGCACAGGCCTGTGATGTGTGTGAAAGGCACAGTCCCTTTGCATCCTTTTAGCTTCAGGAAGAGGCAGAACAATTATTTTTCCCAGTCTCCCAGTGGCATGGGAGTGTGGGCAGAAGCAGACTCTCGGAGCCACACAATGTGGCTTTTTCATAAGGTGTTTGGCAAACTTCAGCGTTCCGGGGGACAAATCTTGAGTTTGGTGTCTTTAATTGCATCTGATGCAGCAGCTGAATATATCATCATTTTGTAACTTCAAAGATAATGGCTCTTGCTTCCTGCAAACATTTATCTCAGAGGGGTAATGTAAAATCCAGAAGTTAATTCTTGGCTCAGATGAAGCAGTAAGTCCTTGGGGCTTTTTTTTTTGCTTTTTTTTTTTTTTTTTCATTTTTCAGCTATATTTATACATATTTCTGAGGACTTTTTTAAACTGCCATTCCGTCAGCTTCACTTTCTGAAAAACCTAGCAGTCTGCCTAGGTCTCATCCAGAGTTAAAAGGACTTTCTTTTCTTTTAAAGTCAGCAAGCATCAGACTGTATCTGGTTTTCAAGCCCCTTCCAAGTTATCAGGCTGAGATACTCAGAATCCTTTGTCCAAAGCCACTTTATCTTTCAAGCTGCTGATCCTGCACTAAAGCCAGACTCCCCTGCCAAAACCTGAGCCATTGCAGAAAAAGCTGCTTTTTTGCCCCTGCCTGAGTGGTGTGGCACTGAATAACCCCAGTGCTGGTGCATGGCCAGGGTTTGATACCATCACCCCACATTATTTAGTATTTCAAGTGGCTTCTTAAGATCAGTTCATTACTTCTGGCCTCTGAAGTTTAAGGAGACAATTGCAGTTGCTAGAAAAAAAAGAACATGTTTATTACCACACTTTCTTCCTCTCAGGCACCTGCAGCTGACAGTTAACCATTTTCTGGTCTAAACTATGGCCATAGAGTTTGCTTTTTAGACAACATACAAAAAGCTGAGGTGATGGAATAATTGTCTTGAGCCACTGTTCAGTGGAAACAGAATTTCTGCTGAATTTAAAGTGAATAAAAAATACACCACCCATTAAGAGATAGTATTCCTTCTTGAGTGCGTAGCAGCTGGAAAACTAGAGCAAGTTGTAATTATGTTCAGGAAAGCAAAAAGCTCCTGCCAACACATGCTGGCTGTTAGCAGCAGCTGCTGCATGCTGACATGCTCTCTCAGCTCATCCCAGCCTCAGCTGTCCTCAACAATCATGGCAAGATGTGAAATAGATTGATAGTGATGAGCATTTCTTCTTGGATATTTAACTGCTTGTGTCATTCCTACACAATTCAGGGTTGCATCTTTGTTTCAGCTGCAATCAAACCACATAAACCCACAATTGATGTTTCATGGAAGAGGTGCAGATAACTTGCAACAGGAATGGAAAATACTGAGCTCTGGTGCTTTTCTGACAATTTGTCAAAAATAATCAAATTCAGTGTTGTCGTGGTTTTAGTATTTGTGTAAATTTAAATTTTTACTTTCTGCCTTTTCATAATAATCACTACAACTTCGTTGTGATGCAAAAAATACAGATTAATTTGCTAAATTAAAAAATATCTTGTATCCTTCTATTAGCAGAAGAGGAGAACTTTCTGGCAGTGGCTGTCAAACCAGAGATTGCAATTTTGTTTTTTGTGTAAGTTAGTAGAGTTTGGGCTTTTTTTTAGTGGGTTTAATGCATGCTTCAGAATCAGAGACACCAACAATCTCTGCAGCATTTCTGCTTAAAGTGTCCTGGAGAAAGGCACCTATGTATGGTGGTTGCTTTTTCGCTGTATCCAGAGCCAGCATGTTCTCCAGACAGGAAAATCTGTGATTAACTTGATTTTCTGTTACCCTGTATGCCCCGTGGTTTAATTGTGCATTGCCGGAGTAACTAGGGAAGTGTGAGGCCATCTGTAAAATACTTTGTTCAGTCACTGGCGAGACTCTTTCTTTTTTATTTTAAGGACATTATAAGGTGTCCTTCAATATGGATTAAAAATACGCAGGAGACTCCACATAGTTGTATTTTACCGAAGAGATTATTGACTTTCAGGTTGGAGTTTTCACCTGGTCACTTGGGTTTTGGTTGTTTTTTTTGTAAACAAATTACCATCTACTGAAATTCAGTTTAAAATCATTTTAAGTAGGCCTTGGGTGACAATTCATTAATATATGAATTCAATTATATAGATAATTGAACCCGGGCCTCCAGCTTCACTGATTTGTGTCACGAGCACTACGCTGCTGAGTCAGTCTCTGCAGACTCTTCCAGTTCTCTGAGGTACTCTGTATTGTATCCATAATTCATTGAGTTAAAATATTCTGCAGTTTCTCTGCAGTCTTTAAATAAGAAAATATGATGAAAGCAGGGCAAAAGAAGTGTGTCTGCAGGCTTGTTTGGTTGTGATTTGTCCTGGTAAGCTGTTGATGTGTGTTCAGGGGAGCTCAGTGAAATAGTTTTATAGCAGCCTGAGGAGGTACAGATGAGTTTTAAGAAAGTCTGGGGCAAAGGAGAGATAGTGAGATAAGAGGGGAGTGTCAGGGCTGTTCCACCCTTCCCAGCACCAGTACTTCCCATGGCCAGCATGATGCTAGGGCCATGGCAGCAGAGCAGAGAAGCCCAAACCACCACCAAACACGAGGCAGAGGAGGTGTGAGAGACACACGAGGGGGGTTGCTCAGCAGAGACTGGAGTCCACTAAAAACACACTGTGCTGCTGAGTCAGGAGTTGGTTTTCACCGTGATTTCTGAGTCTTATTCTTGCCATCAGCAAGGAGACCTGTGTTTGCAGTGCCCTTGCCAGCCAGGATTACAGGTATGACTCAGGTAAACGAAGGCAAGTACGTGCAGGTCTGCTACAGGGATACACACACGAGAAAATGAATCTGCACACTTCTGTATTCTTTTGGAAACAGAGGAGTTTGCAGCTAAAGATAGGAATCTGGCTCCTGTTACCTGCCTTTTTTAATATCCTTTGCCCCATTTCCTATCGCAGAGGAAAAATAAAAATCCCAGCTGAGAAATGCATATAAATAATACTTTTTCCATCAGGCATCTCAAAGACAACCCCAGATTTCTTTTTATGATCAGGGTAATTGGTCTGGAGGAATTAGCTTAGTTTTACTAAAATAAATAGTTTTACTATCGATGGTTTTAATAATAAAGTAATTCTTAAAAAAGAGAAGCAGCTCTCAAGTACTGCCTTAAAGGTTTTTGACCCACAGAAGCCTGAAGGGCTTTGGATTATAAGGAGTGCACCATGATTCTGCATTTAGAAACCCTGGAAAAACAGTCTCCTCCTAATTGGAGTGTTCTGTACCACATCAAAAACCAGAAAAAAATTCCACTTGCTATCATTAAAAAACCCAGCTCTTTATGATAAGTGATGATTTGTTTTTAAAGTGAAGTGTGCCTTTAAAGAGATACTGGTAGAGCAGTAGTGAGGAGGCAAATGTGGAAGCTGTGGGGTGCTTAGTATCTCTCCCTGACACTGAGGTGAAGTCTGGTAAAAGTGCAGCTGCAGGATGAGCTGGATCAGGTTTTTTCCCCCCCAAAAAAAAGAAAATATGGTGCCTGTATGGAGATTACAAGGGAGATGGCAAAAAAAATTAGCAAAGGATGGTTCTGCTCATTTTAATGTCAATCAGCAGCATTAGTGAATTAAAGGCAAAGTAAGACTGTAGCTACAGAAGTAGTGTAAAAAAAGCAACTGGGCATGCTGGAATTGTTCCCACATTTCTAATGTGTCATTTCATACATCAGTAGAATTTAATCAAACAGACATGTCCAAGTACCATAGCAGGAAATCTCATTAAAACATAACAAGGTCATGCACAGAACCAATTGAAAATGTTTGTTCCACTTCTGTGTATCAGAATCCAGAATAAAATCCTGGCTTTATTTGCCTGGATTGTCATGCCTTTTTTATCTGTGGTACACTGATGTTTGCAGCTCATTTGAGTACTGTTGGAAAGCAGTGTTATTAAACACAGTCTCACTCTGAACAAAAGTTCCCTGGGCACTGGCAGGGCTGAAGGATTCAAAGGTCTCTTTCTGAAATGCAGATCATATCTTTTTATTAGGGATTTCTCCACGGATCTTGGAAATGTAAAGTTGACATTTGAAGAGAGAGCAGCACAAGCAAAGCACACAGTGCTCAGGCAGAGGAAAGGCAGATTCTCCTGGCAGAATTCAGAAAGAAATACTGGGAGCTGATGTGAATCAGCAGGTGGGAGCTGCAGTGTGCAGCCACATCGTAGTGCTCTTGAGCATGCTTGGGACATGCAGAGGTTCAGAACGGGGCTAAGCTCTTCATTTAATTGCTTATCTTTCTACTTTCCCATTTTCCCCCTCTGTTTGCTTTACTTTCTTGCCTTATCACTCTCTGCCATAAGAAATGAGAACACAGATTTTGGCCTTATATTTCACATCTGCCTACAGAGATAACTTTCTGTAACTGCCTTTTTCATTTTGGTGTTTTCCCCTTCCTTATCACACTGCACACATGCTGCCTCTGCCAAATCTGCTTTGCAGAGTATGCTAACTCTGCTTTGACATGCTGCACAAAATGCTAATGTGCACGAGGTCACTGAGCAAGAAAAGAAGCTGTCTAAACAAAATCAGCATCCTTACTTTTAGTTTATGTACATGTCATTTCAGCATCTATGCATATTTTAGTTGGCTTGCACAGGTTGTATAGTTGCCTCTCTCTTTCTTCTCTACTCTGTAACACAAAATTCAGTGGAAATATGCCCATAAGCTGAAAATTTTCCAGATGAGCATCTGGAAGTCCCTGTGGGTGACTCTGTGATGCGTGAGCAACGGCCTGACTATGCAGCTAGTAGGGCAGGTGGCAGAAAAACATCCACGTTCCCTAGGATTAGGCTGGTTTCCTTCATTTCAGGTGTTCTTAGGCCTTTTTGCTTCAGCCAAGGGTAGTTTCTTGGCCTGAAGCAGTCCAAGAGGTGGTGATGCCACAGGAGTGTGGCTGCTTGTGAACTGCACGCACTTGTGTCTGACGTGAGTGCGCCCTCCTAGTGAGAGCTGTTCAGGGGCTGTAATCATCACTGTGGAATTCAAGCTCACAGCAGGTAGGCTGAGTTGAGGATTCTAGTCTACACTGTACCTGTTGGAAGACCCCTGCAGCAAGCCATGGCTCAGCCATGCAGGCACCTGTGCCCTGAATGCCTCCTGCACACAGCACAGAGAAAGTGAAACTCCTCATCAGCAGACTCTTTGCTGTTGGCTCTGCAGGTCAGAGTGTTTGAAGTGCTCCAGCAACAGCCGTGTCATCATTCCCCCCTCCTTCCAGCTCTCCTGACAGCTCCAGCCGGGAGTATCCCAGCTCAGCCCCGTGCAGGGCAGCTCTCCAGGAGGCTGAAGATGGCCTGTTGAGCAGTGTGCTGTTCCACCCTGCCCCGTGGTGCAGACAGGGCTCGGGAGCTCTGAGTGGGGCATTACAGCATGGCTTGTGAGCTGGGAGGGGAACGGGGAGCTGGGGACAGCTGTCGCAATCCCCATGGCACAGCTGCAGGCAGACAGGAATGTCTGGCAGGCAGGGAGCACAGCAGGGAGAGGATTACACAGTCATGCACATTCAGACAACCAGGAATCCCTCGAGTGGTTTTGCATAAGGCTCTGGAGGGTAGCTAGAGGCACATTTTGAACATCATCCACAAGTTAGGTGCCTCACTGACCTGTGATGGGTTTGAGTAGTGGCTTTAGTGAGCTGGTTGCTGCAGGCAGTAAACAGAGTGTGTCCCAGTGGGGATTTGAGGACCCAGGGCTGATGCACAGGGCTAGTGTCAGGTAGTATCTGCCTCGAGAAGAGTTCATTTTCTGGGGGAGGCTGGTGGTGGTGGCATTGTTTGTTCCCCTTGAGGAGCACATCAACAGGAAGGATTGTGAGGAGAGATCTGCAGGCAGTGTGCATGATGCTGACATGGCCAGGAGGCTCTGGCATTTACCTCATTGAGAAGAAGAGATCTCATTTTGCTCTGAAGAGAACAATCACCTTTTCAGAGTCAGTGCTAGCACTTAACTGCTGCTGCTGGGTATGGAACTGCATCCTGTAGCAACCAGAGCATCACACCCCAGCCTGGGTTGTAGAGGGCACATTTAGCTGACTGCAGGTGGTGCCTACAGAGGCCTTTGGGTGCTCAGCACCTTCAGGTGCACTCAGACACTGCTCACTGCCACTGTGATGGGGAGTGAAGTGCTGTGTGATGTTGCAGTGGTTTTATTTGACATTGCTTATGTGTCAGTGATGTGAGATTGAGACATGACTAAAGTTAGAAGTTTGTGCCTCTTCTTAACTAAGCTCTCAGAGGCTGGTGGTTGTTCTGGGCCATGGCGTTTGAATGACATTAGTGAATATCATTGCATTTCATGTAAACTACCTCAGCAGTGGCCTTAAACAAACAAAAAAGTTTCTTCAAAACTTGCTATTTCTACAGTAAACATGACAATATTTACTTAGCAAGAGATAACAAGAGCATGAGTGCCAGACCCAGGAAAGGCTTCTTTGTGGTGAACTTGCTCAGCAGTGTTGAGCTTTGTGTGGATTTTCTTTGCCTTAATAAGGATCGAATTTGTGCTGCAGCCTTTTCTGTAGTGAGCCACTAAGAGGCTCTCTTCCCATTACCCTGCTGCTCATTCTCACCAAACTGGTAAGAGTTGAATGCCTTTGAGCCATCTACGTGGCTTGCCAGCTCACTGAGCTCTCGTGCAGTGCCATCATTTACTCTGCATGGTGTAGTACCTGTCCAGCAGCTCTGACGTGGTTTGTGCAGTTCAGAGCTCTCACTGGCTCTGAAACCAGCCAGCCGTGTCTCAGGGGCTGTTTGCAGCCACACACAGTCCCACTGCTGCAGGATTTCACTAACTGCATGCACTGCCTCATCTAACCCTTATCTTGATGTCAAACAAAGGAGGTTATGTTGAGCAACTGGGTGGGTCTGTAGGATGGAAGCTGAGTGTAGGCTGAGGGACAGCAGGTGGTTCTAGCAGATGGGAGGAGCACAGGCCAGGAAAGATAGGAGTCCTGGCAGTGGAAAACAGCAAGGCCAGAGGCACAGGGTATGCACACAGGGCTTGTGATGTGTACACATGCAAAGTTGCTTCCCCACAGAAGAATTAAAAATA
The DNA here is from genome assembly GCA_024611195.1 of Ceyx melanurus. Lineage (NCBI taxonomy): Eukaryota > Metazoa > Chordata > Aves > Coraciiformes > Alcedinidae > Ceyx > Ceyx melanurus. The sequence continues at coordinate 16,780 of JANHGL010008322.1, forward strand.
AACCTGAACCACTGTCTGGTGGGAAATGTAGGTTTCTCACATTAAAAGTGGTATATAATTGCATTTGGCGGGAAAAATGAGACTATTATATAACATTTGTCTCTACTTTGCCCTGTAATAGGGACAAAAATATTCTTAGGTCATAAATACCACCAGACCTGAGTCATTGCATGGTTGCTTCATGGTGTTGCTGCAGAGTAGCAGGATGCTCTTCACAGCCATATGGAAAGCCCCACGCCCAGGGCTGACAGGGAGTGCCCAGTCCTGGGCTGATTACCCCCCCACAGGTCACTGAGCAGGTTATTTGTTGTCCTGTCTTTTTTAATGAGAGCAGCACAGTATTTTAATAAATGGTGGGCAAAGGAAAGAAGGATCAGAATAGAAAGTGAAGGGTTGTATTATAGCAGAGCTGTTCCTTAGCATCCCACAGTGGAGTTGCTTGGTAGCTATAAAATGTGATTGCTGAGGACCTGTATTAGCACTATCCTTGGTTCCAAGTCTGTGCTCTATGGATATATCCAGCCTTTGGTACCCTGTTAATATTCACAGCATGAGAGAAACACAGCCCTGAATATCTATCTAGCAATAGACCATTCTGAAAAGAAACTAAACTATTGATTTCTGTTGTACAGTGTTCAATGAGCATTCATTTCCCCACGTCAGCTGCCATCATTAAGTTAAGGCTCTGTCTTCTGGAGTCATTTGCTATTAACAAATGATCACACACAGCACAGGCAGAGCTTGATGTTCAATGAACAAAATCAGATTTCCCACCCCACCTCTCAGGGGAAGTGAAAGACTTTCCCTCTAACTGTTACCTGCCTTCAGATGTATATAAATATATCTATATATACTCATGTTTGGACTCAGGTCCAGATCCTTCTCAGCCACTCTGCTGAACTGTTGAGTGTGGAAAATGCAGTGTTGTTAGGAAGGAAGGGAGTGTCCTCTGCTCTCAAGTAGAGAGGCTTCCTTCATACTTAGCTTTCACTGATGGTTTATTGCATCCAAACAAATCACTTTTCTGCTTCAGCTTTCCAAAATTGCAGTTCTACATTTTCAGAGCCAATGTAGTTCTTGTGTTGCACAGTTTAATGTAACAGCAGTGTTGGGGACATCTCTCTGCAAGGAGTACTGCTAATGTGAAAAAATGGAATAATTCTTGCTGAAGTGTTATTTGAGTTTTATGATAAAAATATGCTGAACGTATATGAAAAGGAAAAAATCAAAAATATAATGGTTGTATATCATTTAAATACAATAGTATGAGTTAAATGTGTGCTTGCTTTTGAAATATAAATGAGTCCTTCTTTCCAATTATCTAATAGAAATCGTGTGGTGATGGAGATAATGCCTTTGAAAATAGCTTTCTCGTCACAATAAGAAGGAGAAAACTAAATTTTGCTCTTGTTTTCACTTTACTGGGTTCATCAGCAATGAGGAGGTTGAAAACATGCTGGTACCCAGCTCTGTACCCATCCTGGGCACACAGTTCATCACTTGTGTATGACAGAAGCCTGTTCATCACCAGAGAAAGAAAAATTCCATCTGTAAAGTGTTCGTTACTGGCAGCGAAGTGGTGTTTTGCTGCCGATGTCAGTGTCTGGTTCCCCTCTCAGTGCTGCCCCCTTTGCCAGGCAGGAGCATGCAATGATTTGTATTTTCAATTCACTTGCTATAAAAATGAGTAGCTTGAGGGCACTGGTTTATTACTGGTATCCAACTCTGTTTTCATTTACTAAATGACATTCTGAAAGCCTCTATTCTGAACATAATCACCTTAGGGTACAGCCCTGGATGATTCAATTACTGCTGAGTGCTCCTGTCTGCCCAGAACACGGGGCCTCGTGCACCAGCAGCACGTTTAGTGTTGCACACTTGTTCTCTCTGCACCCACAAGGCTTTCCCAGGAGCACGCTGGAGGGACAGAACTTGGTGCTGCATCTTCAAAACACGTTGTCTCTGCATCCCTTCTCATCAGTCTCTTGAAAATCCACTGAAAGAGCAAATCACCGGCCTCTGAAAAAGGAAGAGGTAGGAAAATCTTAAAAACACTCAATTCAGTGCTTTGGAATAAAGGAAGCTTAAGACGGACAACATCTGTTGTTTTCAATCCCATGGGATTTTCTGCTTTTTTTTTTTTTTTTCAGATCTCAGCCCCTAATGAAGAGCAATGTCAGATTTAGAAAGGACAGCAAACCTGTGTCTTCTAGAAGATGAGAATTAGCAGGCTGAGGTGTAGGCTGAAAGGCACGTGGTGCCAAGGAAGCCCTTCCCTTTGCACAGCCCCGCTCTGCCATGCCTGCAGCTGATGGTGCTGAGCTGTCCTTGGGCCGCACTGTGCTTTTCAGATGCACATCTCTGTTTAGCTCTTTGACAGACCCTTTGCAGGCAGCTTGTACCCGGGAAGAGTTCCTGTGAGCACGGTGTGTTCCTCGTGAACGTGGTAGCGTTGCAGTGTTTGCAGCAGTCCTGTGAGCCTACATGGTTTAGGGTTCATTCTCTGTGCAGGCTGACCATCTGCTCCCAGAAAATGCAGATTGTCTTCCAGTATTCATAAACTGCTCCTGTGTTCTTCCACGGCTCTCAAATGCTTCCAGCAACTGTTCCCTCCCCATGTGGGAAAACCACAGCAGCTGTGGAATTCACAAGGACCTCAGTGCTCATCTCCTGCCAGCACATTGCAGAGTGCAAATAACTTTTCTAACTGCCTCATCACTGCAAACCCATTAAGTGTAACTTCTGTGACACCAGAAAAAAACCAAAACTCAACCAAACCAAACCCCAGTTGCTTTAGAAGAGCTCTAATAGGATGAGAGAGTGTGTGAACACCTGGGGTTGCTCTCAGGGCCACCCACTAACTGGGACACGGTGGAGATAAGGACCCAACTTCTCCTTGAACGTTGTCCAGGGGAGTTGAGTGATGCTCAGTGGAGCTGGGGCTGGAAGCGTGAGGCCTGAAAGTGCCTCCCCACCTCCAGGCAACCCCTTTCCTCCATGCTTCCTTCCTGACATGGAAGAATACTCATGTCCTTCCCACATTTTCCTTTTGCCAACACATCAGCAGTATTGGAAAAGAAAAAAAAAATCCTTGCAGCCTTGTGAAATGCAAGAACCAAACCCCTTTCTCACCCTGAACTGTCAAATTGCAAATAAATACAAATTAAAACACATTTTATAATGTGTATTTAATAATTACAAATAAATACACATTTTCACCAAGATAATTGTTTTTTATGAAATTTCATTTTAGGGGTAGTGGACATAGTTCTGCTGTCAGAGGTTTTAGAGGGCACAAACGTATTTAATTAATCCAGACAGCAGAAGGTAAATGGACTTAACCAGAACATAATTAAGCTAGGTAATATGAACAGCACTGTGGCAGATGAAATTCAACGTTGCAGAAAGCAGATCAATCAATAAATGTGAGGAATAATCTGATCTACGTTGAATTGACCCTTTTCAGGTTTCTAGCTAAGCTATCACAATTAAGTTTTCAAGACAACATGTCCATCTGCTTTGCAGCTCTACAAGTCGAGGTCCAGCATCCCCCCTGAGGGCACAGCCATGTGCAAGGCCTGGTCCCCAGAGTGTTGCTGGTTTGTTCCCCTGTGTCTCATTCAAGGAGGTGAGATGATCTCTGAACATCCCTGTGATGCCCTCCCCAGTTTCTGGCTGCAGGTGAGCAGAGGTGGCTGCTCCCACTACCTCCCTTCTCCACCTTTTAAGATTTTCATGTTAGAAGAACAGATTAATTTTTATTTCTTTTTTTGGTATTTCCCATTCCTTGTCTGCCTTTCGTTGTGTTTGGGCAGCCCAGGGCAGGCGTGAGAGCTTCACAGCCTCTAGTGGGCAATGTCCAGAGCTGCACGACTTCCCAGCCCTACAGAAGTGCATGCAAGGATAGTTGGCTTTTAAATCACTAGATGTTTTCCCTTCTTCCCTGTGGAAACAAAGCTGATGCAAACACTCTGTGCGCTATCTTTTCTTCTCGTTTTGGCTTGGTTGTAGTAAAGAAGGCAGAATAGGCAGGGCTGGATTGCACTGCACCCAAGGAAACAGGCAGGAGTGGGGAGTATCATCTCCATCACCTCTGAATTCTTGCAGCGTTTGTTTTTGTTCGAAAACCTCCTTTTTAAATCAGATGTTGGATGCTTTGCTTTACTTAGGGCATGCTAAAGTGTTTTTCAAATGCAGTGGAAGAGTTGTAGGCTGAAGTTGTAGGAAGGTGATCTGTAAGTGTCCCTCAAGTGGTTAGGGCTTCCCATTTTAAAAACACTTATTTCTCATGCGTTGCAAACACTTGGAATGACAAAATTACTGGTAGTGACTTTCCAGAGTTCCACATGCCAGGCCTGCAGAGATGAAAAATAGCTCAGATGGAACCATTCAGTTTTGTCTGTGGGTACAGAGGTTTGGTATTTTCCCCTCAATTTTCCTAGAAGTGATGTTCGAAAACAAAACCACAGTGTGACCTTTTTGTGCTGAGAAATCTTTGTTGCTTTTGCCAAAGGAGTTAAGAGGAGGAGGAGGGCTGTTGTGGCATCGTGTGCTTTTGGTACCAAAATATGTGTAATTGGGACCATCTTGGGAAGCGCTGGAGTGCTGTAAATGACATCAAGTCTCACTGGCTTCATCTCCACAGAAAAATCCCTGCTCTCTGTTCCCTTGTACTCAGGGTTTTCTCTCAGGCCCAGGAGAGGCCTCTGTCTTGGCTGGGTTTGCTCTTCCCAGCGCTCACATACGTAACCATGATGCCTAAAACAAATCTCACTTTGCAGGAAATGACTTTGGGAGAATCCATCATTCTCTTTGCCCAAGCTGCCTAACCTACTGCCAGGTTTTTTGTTTACCTTTCATTTTTTACCCCTCTGTAAATCATGCTGAATGGTCTGGAGGACCATGGTGATAGAAATAGGATTGGTAAGGATTTCTGTGCATGCGTTTGATGAAAGAAAACAAATTTGTCAATGCTGCAGCTTACCAAAAAAACATAAATGTTAGTTCTTTGGGTTTCTGAAAGTCAGGGAGACAGTACCTCAAAAATGCTGAGTTTCGCTCAAAGAGTCTTTCCCTATTTTAAAGAGAAATTTTATGCTGTGAAATAACCACCAGCCACACTCCTTTGTTTTCCCTCCAGGCAGTGTGAGGATGGGAGAATCACATATTGACTGGCACCACTAACACAGAATTCATGGCTAAGTCCTGCTTCAAAACCAGTGTCTTGATGATGGCCTGTTAAGCTCCAGAGCGGGTCCTCAGATGAATTGTCTTTTATTTTTTCTGCTGGCATTTGAGGCAGGGCTGTGCAGAAAAACTTTGTCTTTCCCTGTTGCTTAGAGACAATCTTCCTATGTGATAAGATGCACCTTCCTTTATTTTAATGAATCCCACCTTAAAATATTTGGGAAATACATGATACCCTGCAAGAGGTGAGGTGAGCCCTCTAGGCTTGTTTGGAGTTGGCTTTGTTGCAGGAGACCAGAGGTTTGAGATACATGGATGTGCCATGAAAACTTCATGTTTTTCATAGAAATGACAGAGGACATGCTGGGGCAATTTTTTTTTTGCTCCCAACTCTAGGCTTCACTAGTAAAAATGAGTAAAAATCTTGCGAGAGTTGCTTTGTGGAGAGCTCTGCTTGTCTGTTTTCAAAAATATGGTTATGCAGGGTGTGTAAGGCCTGCCATACTTCACACAACACACTGCCTGTGAAGAGACTTTGGGGTGCTTGGGGGTGTTCTGGACATGATTAAAATATTTCTGCATTAAGATGCTGCTGCTTATTTCTGCCTTGGAAATGTATTTTGGTCAGGCCTTAAGAAAATTAATATCAGGAGCATGTCAAATTGGGGATGATATACATTATACTGCATTTACCTTGATACCTTTTTTCATAGGCTCAGATGCTGCCTTCTCAGAAGTGTCTGGGAATAGTCTTGTCAGATAAATTACCTGAAGCAAACCTGACCCTGAGACAGGGCATTGGAACATCTATGCTTGGGGCTGTGGCCCAGGCAGTGTGTTAACTACAGCTCCTGGGAGAGACAAAAGGAATGTCATACTGGGCAGTGATCACAGCAGACTGCAGAGCCTTGAGCAGTCAAGCAGAGGAGTCTCTGTAGGTTTAGGCAGCACAGGATGTGTTCTTGGCCATTTGCTGCTCCCCCAGCCAGCACAGGCTAGCACTTGGCAGGGCGTTTGGGGAAGGCTCTATTTCCATAGGTATTAGTGCTTGAAACTATTAAGTGTTCCACAGCTCTCTTACAAGAGGAGTAATGACATCCTGCCAGCAGAAATTACTCCTGCAGCTGAATTTGGAAACCATATTCTTTGCTTCCAGTCTTGCATCGTTGCATTGCAAACAGCATCTGCATTTTCTGCTCAGGCTGGTGGCATTGCTGCCGTGCACAGTGGGGATGATGTCCCTCAGGATAACGTCCCAGGGCTGCTTGTGACTGAGAATTTTGAACACTTCAGGCACGTAGCTGCAGAAATCAGACTTTTCACAGCAGCAAAAATAACTTTCTAGCTCTCGTTTTCCTGTAGGATGCATCCTGAGCCAGCCCCTGGTGCATTGGGTGCTGAGGCAGATGCTGATGATCAACTTTTTCCTCATGCTCTGTCCTTTTTAAGGCTTTTATGTACAGCAGGACATTAGTACTCCAGATGATCATTGTCTGTTAGTGGTGCTTTTAATTACTGATTTTCAGGACACCCGATTCACTTTTTGCTGAAAACAAGGGTTTTTTTCTTCCCCCGAAGCAAGCCAGCGATTCACAATTTAATATAAGTTTTGACTCATGCAACAATTCCATTAATTTTGATTTCTGAACTCTTTCAAGTGTCTGGACAAACTAATGAAATACCCTGCCTCTGCCTCATGTTAATGGTAATAATAATACCTCTACCTCAAATACCTGCAACTGAGCCTCATGTTAAAAGTGTCACTGGACTGCAGTAAGTGCAATTTTCAGGCCCCTAGAGAGACTTTGTCCCAGGAAAAATCACCTCAGCAGGTCTATGGCCATGCTGTCCTAGGAGAGCCGAGGGAGAGATTTCACTGACTCAAACATGGCACCACTGGTGCCTGTGAAGGAATAAATACCAGGGAATAGAGCTTGCTGAAGATTGTGGAGAATCAGGATGGGATTTATCACCCAGCTCCATCAAATGCAGCTTTGAGTTGGGCTCTGCAGTGAGTGAAGGGGTAGGTCAGCAGCCCTTCAGTTGCATGATGAATAAAGCAGAGGCACTGCTTGACTTTCATAAATGAGACTCCAGCTGTAGAGTTTAGAGTTGAAAAACATTTATATTGGCTATTAAAGAGAACACATGTGACACAGAGATTATGCCATATAAACTCCAGAGATTTTCCACCAGGAGAAAGACTCTGCAAAGCTAAGTGACTACCAACTACAAATGAGGGAGGTTTTCCTGAAAAATAAGTTAGGTAATACATATTTTGATCCTTCAAAGAACGTGTTTGGTATTGCAGTGCAAAAGGGTATGGCTTTCTCATCAGGTGGAGGTTAGTACAAATGTCCTACTTTACATAACCATGGAAATAGCAAATGAATGGCAGATACTTCAGGATCCCTTTGGGAAATGTCAATCTTAGGTAAGATCATCTGATGATGAGGAAAAAAAATCTCCACACAACATATTGTCATGACAGTCTTCTGCTTTAGATGGGATGTTTCCTAGTCATTTTTATTTTGCCTTGAGATAGCCTTTTGATTCAGTTTCAAATAGTAATAATCTGGATATTATTGTTCCTTTATTTCTTGCTGAAAGCATATCTGTGTTACACAGCACTTTCTGTTCCCTCATCTCCGTGACTTTCCGAAACTGCACACTCTTTAGGGAAAAAGACGAGTGGGTTTGTAAAGGGCAAACAGGCAGCTCGGCCTGTGGCCGCCCGGCGCTTATCGGTGCCGTGGTAGCCTGAGGAGTGGGCAGCAGCAGGAACATGGCACATCTGGGAGGCTGGCAGTTGGGAGTGACTGAGGAGATCAAAGGCTTGATTGAATGTGTTTGCAGACTGGAGAATGATTGCAGGTTGCTCCTGAAACATGGACTCCATCCAGCCCCGTGTTTCCCCGGGAGAGGCGGGTAGGTGAGGCCCTGAGGCGCGGCCTGCTGAACACCCCCAGCTCCCTCAGCCTGTCCCCACAGCAGAGCTCTTCCCGCCTCTCAGCATCTCTGTGTCTCCTCTGGCCCCGCTCCACCAGCTCCATGTCTCTCCTGTGCTGAGGGAGTGTTTTAGTGTCCGGAACAAGGCTGCTCTTGTTGTTTGCAACTGGAGGGTAAACACCAATGAAGGAGAAAAGCCTTTGAGCTGGAGGACCGTGTAGCCCAGCTGTGAAGACATTTCAGCTGAAGATGGAGGTCCCAACCATCAGAGGAGGAAAACTGCAGACTAGGGGTAGAGAGGACTTGCAGGGAGACACAAGTGCTCATCTTCACAGGTCAGCATCTTCATCTTGTGAATCTTCCCAGCACTTTACTTGTACATTTCTTTTCAAGGGGCAGAAGGTGCTTCCAGATCTGTCTGGTGGCTCATGAGTGCTCTCTTTGCAAAGCAAAGCCTGACAGTAAGAAGAAATAATGTGTTCTTCAGCATCTTGAGAGTTTTAAGTTGCAAAACACAAGGTTTTTAATAATTCTGTTTACCACATTATAAGCAAATACACTGCAGCTGAAGTGCTTTTTAACTATTAAAACTTCTTCCCTCACGGCCTCATAGTGAAAGGCCTGACAAATTTATCCAAGCCCCCCGAAGAGTCCAGGGCCAAGCAGACATAGCCATACTCATTGCACAGAGAAGGCCAAGCTTTTCCATTTACCTGTTGCCTGGGGGAAATAGCAAGTAATTCATTCTTCTTCCTTCCCCTGCAGTGTGGTTATGGGTAGCTGAAACTACCTGTGAGCTTGGTGTTTCATCAGCCAGAAAAACAAAGGGACTGTTGGACTTGAGCCCTCCTCGGGTCCTTTCCAACCTGAATCGTCCCAGGGCCCTGTGATTTTATGATGCAGCTTTTTTAAGGACAGATTTTCACTAGAGCTTTCACATAGAGCACAGTGTCTTAAGAAGATGTGGAAGGTGGAGGATTAAAACAATGTACAGTTTACAGAAGCTGAGCCCTGTATATCTCTTGATGGGAACAAAGTTCATATCACTGGCTTTTCAGTACCACCTTGCTTTTCTGCTTTGTTAAACATGATAATGAGTTTCCAGTGCACTTAGTGCTGTGCAGAAAATAAAAGTATTTCCTGCCCACACTTCAAAAGATCTGGTGTGATGGTAAAGGCTCTTTCAAGCTGAGGGCTGCTAGCCTAAACACTATGTACACTGGCTTAGTCTGTCAAAAAGCTCTGTGTTGCAAATGTGAATTTATCCTTGTAAGAAAGACAAGCTCCTGTTCAAAGCAAAACACTATATAAAGCAGTTCACCAAGGCAGCATGTTTTACCATCTTCCCCTTTGGAACAGAGAGGAGTTTTGTATTACATTAATCAGCCTCTGAGCCCTGAAGGTCACAATTATCTGGCCACTATATTTCAGTATTAGTGATTTTAGTACATGATTAACTTTCATGTGTGCATCATTAAGATGAGGAATTGTTTTTGAAGTTTCAAATAGAGCAGCAGGTCTTAGCTGTAGTATTTGCCAAACTGGCTCAGCCACTGCTAAAAGGGATGATTTATAGAAAATCCAGCTGTGAGTTTTCATTTCTTCAAGAGCAGGAGGCGGGACTAGCAACCAGGCTGAGAGCAGCGGAGCATTGATCAGAGGAGGGATGATGCAGAGCGCAGCTGAGCATGGTGGAAGTGGTATCTGGCAGTGATAAGGAGGTGGAAGCAGCACTGGGTGACAGAGGAGCCATCTGTCAGGAGCTGGGAATCTGATCTCAAGAGAGCAGAAAATGAAGTACAGAAGAAAGTGACTGGTTGAAAGCCGCAGTGAAGCACAAGGATCTCCGAGCAGTGAGTATGCTGTAGCAGGGTGGGTAACACAGCTGCTAGTGCTGTCTGGAAGGGCTTTTCAGCTTGCTAATACACAAGTAGCTCCTTGGTAAAACAGCTCGTTTGTTTGTTTGCTTTGAAGAGGTAAATAAGCTTATCTGTTGGAGGTGTCTTGTTTAAAAACTTGTAAGCAAACTTTGAAGCTGTCAGTGTCCGTCCCTTCAGAGGTGCTGTTGTTAATGAGATCATCTGCTGTTGAGGATAGGATTTGTTCAGGACCTTGCAGAAAAAGATCCCAGAAGAAAAGGCTGCTTTGGCCCCAGTTGCGAGGTAAAAAAAGGGTAGGCAAGAATATTTTTTTTGGAAAGGGGAAAGGAGTTCCCACCCAAATAGATCTAAACTAACTGGAATTGCAGTGTATAAACATCCTGGGGCTAAATCCTTCCCTCACTTACACTGATGTGTCGGGTTTAAGTCTACTGCAGTTCATAACATTTAATTAAGGATAGAATTTGGTTGCACATTTCTTAATAATGAAAAAAACCCCATGGTTCTTTCCAAAGTGCATTTTGTGTTAACAGATCATTAAGGACTTGCTTTTAAATGTGCTAAAATTCATTGTAAACTTAACTTTGTGATGCTTCTTTTGTCGTGTGTTTGTATCTTTCTTTGAAACTAGCACAGAAGCCCTTGTGAGCAACCCTGTTATTTGTTGTTAGCAGGTTCTCAGATAAGGTTGGCACTGCTCATGGTTTAATGCTGGTTTCAGTTCAGTGGCTTGTATTTGGGGTGCTAGGCTTTCACTCCAGAAAGGTTTGTGAAGCTCCAGCTTGGTGGTATTAGCTGTAGCAGAAAAGTGTCCCAAGTCTACACAAGACCCTGGACTGTGTTATCAGGAGCAAAATTGTACAGAAAATCAGTTCCTCTTGTTGCAGTGGTTTTACTGTACGAGTTAGCAGCAGAAGCATTGGCTGCTGACTTAGAGGAAAAAAAAAACTAAACAAAAACCAACCCCAAACCAAAGCCCACTCACTATTATGGCCCAATATGGATGACAAAACACTGTAGCATGTGTGGGAAAGTGGCTGCAGTCCAATGTCTGGAACCATTTATCTTCTGGTAGAGTCTGGAAGATGACTGTTTTATGTATTTTACAGAAATCCCTGCTGATTGATTTCATTTACTTAGGGGGAGGGGGCACGTTGACTGATGGCAGGGACAACTGGGGAAAAAAAAGTATGAAGTGTGGGGGGGAAAATGTATTTTTTCTCTTATCCTGACATCCTGTTCTGGTGAGGGTTGTTGGCACCTTTTGAGGGCAGCAGTCTGGTATGCAGGGTCTCTGCAGCTTACCAGTAGATCTGCTGATGATGGGCACTGGTGTTTTGCTCTTGTTTAATTGAGTTTGAGCCATTCCTGCTTTTTGATAGATCTGATTGAGAAGACTGAGAGAGGACTTGATAAATGTTTATGAATGTATGAGAGCCAAGTGTCAAGAGGGAAGTGACACCCTCTTCTCACTTGTGCCCTGTGATAGGGCAAGGGGGAATGCTTATAAACTCAATTTATATTTTACTTGGTCAGAGTAAAAAAAGAACAAGTGGTCTAAGCTGATGCAGAGTTGTTTTTTTATCCCCTGGGAGTGCATTCTCCTGGTGATTTGTAGGAGTGGGGCTGGGAACTGCCAGCCCCTGACACGTCCTCTTCTGTAAGGATGTGTAGACATTTCAAGCTGTTTTGTATAAATGCAACACCTAAGAGACTTACTTATTAATTTATAACCCTAAATGAATGGTGATTTGCCATCCTGTAAAATGGATGACTTGGTGTGACCCTTGAAAGCCTTCAGCATTAAGTGGCATTAAGTTGATGGCCACTTGTTTTGTACCTCCAGTGAAAAATAATGCATAAATCAAGTAGGCTTTGGTAGTAATGCGCTCATAATCCTCACAAGCAAAACTCCCACCCACATCTAGCAATCAGGTATGGGTTCTTGAACTCAGCACAAAGGTCACCTCATAAAACATAGCACAGAATCACAGTGTCAGGGGTTGGAAGGGACCTACAAGATCATCTAGTCCAACCCCCCTGGGGGTATAACATTCAGGCCACCCAGGCAATTTTTTTTGGCTAGGAGATTGCATTAATGAAGTTCTTGTCGAGTTAAAATAAGGATTAGGATTCTGATTTAGGCAGCAAAAAGGCAGGGGAGCTGTATGAAACTTGAATTTTCATCTATTGATGAGCTAAGCTCACTCACTGCTTGAAAAACATGGGCTGAGGTTGAGTCCTGAATGTTCTGGCGTTTGCATGTTTAAATCAAGGATTGCTTTGGTCCTTTATTCCTTTTGATTTGTTGATTTACTGATGCTTTGGAAGACAAGTAGAGTCAGTACAACATAATCATCCTGTGTCACCTGAAATCTGCTGTGAAATCTGTGCAGGTTCTAGACAGAGGGAGAGGTTAACTGAGGGGACTTCTGTGGAGATGTGTGTTAATATTTAGTGCTTACATAGTGCATTCAATCTCCACAGGCCTGTAGGAACATGTCTAATTGACATATCCAAATTAATAGTAATCACCTGTAGCAGTCTTTTCATCACTTAACCCAATGAGGAATGAAGGCACTGTTTGGTTTGGACTTTAATTGCTTATACATACCTGAAAATACCATCCCATCTTTGCTTTGTTCTGGAGTTTGTTGGTACAAGAACACCTTGGAGAGTTGCATAAGGAGTTAACTTCACTTTGTAACTCAGCTGAATATTTAGAGTGACCAGATCTCACATGAGGTATCTCCACTGGAGTTTCTCACTGAACTTCGGTGCTGAATGAGCTAAGCCTGTTAATTAAAAAAAAATTAAAAATTCCTGTATCAGAACATAGTGTCGAAAGCCTGGTAGTGCTAATCAGCATGCTGGCAGACCTCTAAGGCTGCAGTCAAACACCTTTATGCTTCATGTGGGGCAGTGGCACAGGCTCCCCAGGGAGGTGGTTGAGGCCCCATCCCTGGAGCTATTGCAGGTGAGGTTGGCCAAGGCTC
>JANHGL010008323.1:0-13552 GCA_024611195.1 Ceyx melanurus
TTTTATATTTAAAGTCTGTGACCAGAGCAGCCTTCTGGGAGGGAGTGTGAATCTGAGGCCCAACCCGTACTGTAGTTTTACCACTGAAACATACTTTTGGTGGACACCTTCCACAAATCCACACTCCTTTTGAATTCTGTAGTTTGAATAAAGTCAGACAAGGTCAATTCTTCCTCTCTCCCCAGCAGTACAAGCCCCTTTGTCACTAGTGCTGTATGGGAAGGTGCTGCTGTGGGTCTGCCCTGTGTCCTGTCCTGTGACAGGTCTGCTGGGGCCATTTCTTCACCACTGCAGCCACCATTCATTAGTTGACTCCCCCTCCCCTTTTGATTCTCTTGAATGACATCTCCCTTCCTTTTAGTTCTCTTTACAATTTCCCCTTCTCGGTATCACACATTCATGATCTGGCAGGTATGGCTTTCTGTACAACTAGCTACAATTAGCTGAACATCATCATCTCGGGAGGAAGTTTTTGGAGTCATGGGGGCTTTGGAAAGAATGGCAGAAACACAGCCCTGACATTTCCTGAGAGAGTGGAGGTGCTCGTTAGGACTTTGCAAGGGAGTACCTGACAGAGCTCAGTGTTCAACTACAGTGACAAAAATGGGTGATCTGATCTAGAAATGAGAAGCTCAGAAGGTACCTCATGTGCTGCCATAACTGTAGTTCCTTGGAGCATGGGTACTACTGTGACCTGAATAGCAGCACTTCAGGATAAAGGAAAACCAACGTGTCCCTGATGAAATGAAGCTAAGATGTGCTTTTCTTTAATAAGCTGATACTGAGATATAAAAATGACCCAGTGGGAGGAGGGGAACTTCAGCAAATACAATATACTGTCCCCGTTGGTATCTGCTTTAAGTTTTCTTCACAACCCTTGCCAAGTTATTTCCCTTCTCAGGGCAACCTTTTTTTTCCCTCAGAAATATGCCTTCTTGCCTATTCTTAATATGTCAGTGTTCTTTTCACTTGAACCTAGCAAGTATTAATATCAATTCTGTCTTGTGTCAAGTGGTCTGTGATGCAGTCGGGAAGGAGCCTCGTGAGCACACAGGTCCCGTGTTCTGTGTGAGGCATTGCTGAGGCCTTCTCAGCAGAGTTCTCTCTTCCCTCTCCACTTGTGACATTTTTCCCTGGACCAAATTTTACAGCAACAGCAATGGGAATATTTGACATGATGAGAGTTGATCTCATCAAAAGACAGCTCAACTGTAGTTTTGCTTGTCTGGGTTTTGCATTGCTGTTGCTTCCAAGTAGAATATTCTGCTCTTCCATGGTGCTCTTCTGATTAATGAACCTGGGAACCAAAGGGCAGGGTTGGTTTTCAAAAGTGACCAGTATGGGTGTGTCAGTACAGGAAAATAGTTTTACAGTCATCTTTTCAAGAACTCCTGTACTCTTAAAAATACGAGGAATGTGATTTTTCCTTGGACACCAATATGAATGATGCAGGTAAGGTGATTTGTGAAAGGGAGTTTGTGTTACATGTAGGAAAGGAGAACTGAATGTCTCTGTATTCCCAGAAATTGTCATCCTGTGTAACAAGATGTACTTTACTTCTTTGGGCACCTGTTTCTCTGCTGCACCGTATGCAGATTTTTCTCCTCTTGCCACACTGGTAGCCACCCAAGACTGCAAATGACCAGAATACAAACACCGTTGCTGTAAAAATCTCAGCTCACAGCTCCTGGACTTCTAGGTGCTTAATTAGTTGTCCCTGTCTTTAAAGATTAATTGGTCACAGAATATGCTTTATGCTTTTTGTGTGTGTGTGTCATTCTTTAGACTTGCCACGTTTGTGGCTGCACAGCAGCTGTGGCAGGTTTGGAGATGCTACAGCGCTGGCCGGGCTGCCTGCAGAGCATCACTGTGGGTCTGCAGAACCACCATGGTGATTGACTTTCCTGTTGGAAAACCAGAAAACTAAAGATGTTGGAGGTCATGGAGGTAGATAGGCCGGGGGAAGCATACACTAAATAGATACAGCAATGAAACAGTAGGATAGAGCTGATAGAACTGTGGAAATATTTCCTGGCATTTTGTAATGCCCCTGTGGTTTTTGCCTTTCTGAAAGGTTTGGTGGCTGTTGCAGTGAGGTGTCACCTTGCCTCTTGGCAGCACAGCTTATTCTGTACTAATGCAGTACCCTCACTTGCACTGAGAGATGTTTGCTGCTGTTAATTTAATAGGAAATTCTCATATAGATATGATTTTATTATGTTAATTTTATACCCTTATTAATTTCATAAACTTGTTATGCTCCCACTGGGCTTGTAATAAAGTCTAATTTTGTACTCGACAAATATTTTATAGTAATTATTAATGCCGGCTTTTAGTTGTACTGTCCTAATTTCTGTCTGTTCTGTAACAACATTTTTTTCCTCCCCTTCCTCTCTCTGTAGTTGCATGCAGTTTCCTACATCTGGCTTCTTTTTGTTTCAAGAAATCACTTCTTGTGATTATACAGTTAATAATAATTACTGGTCTCAAAGCCAGACTTGCTTTCGAATTCATGGTGTCACATTTTTGGCAGTCAGAACAGGTAAGTATTATGGTAGTTAGTAATAGATTGAGTAAAATTCCCATTTGTCAAGACTACTTTCTTAATATTCATTAGAGACCTACAGACATCTCTGAGGTATCATTAAGGAACAACAGCCCTAGTATTTGACATTCTGTCTTTGAAAGCATGTAACCAAAGAGGTGACTTTATTGGACTCTATATAAACAGTACCATTTGCAATGCATTTTTCTTGCCTTTAAGAATAAAGTCTTTTTTTATTCTTGAATGGGATTGTATACTTAGGCTTCATTTTTTTCTATCCTTCTGGTCTTGTTGACTCTGTTTTGTTGTTGTGGGGTTTTAGCTTTGTTTTTGGTTTGCTTGTTTTGTGTTGTTTGTTTGGGTTTTTTTTCTGAAGTTGCTTACTAATAACTACCAAAAATACCCGATGGGCCTGCTGCTTTCTTTTTCCCTTGTCAATAGTCATCTTCATCTGGCCTGTGCATTTTTCAGAACTAGAAGGTACACACTATCTCTTAAGGGCCATTTTAAATTTGCCCTGCTGATGCTGATAACCACTTCTGGTGGTTCAGGAAGGATGGAATCTCCTAGGCAGACTAGAAAAAAGATCATAAATATATACTGGTCTTTCATTTGCTGACAGACTAGCAGAACTGATGGTGCTCTAAGATGTGTTGTAACCTTAAAAGGATTTGGGTATGCCTTGTTTTCAATACGTGCAATTGTTTCAAAGGATATGAGGCATTCCTGTCCCTTACAGCCTGTTGAATTTTTCTTTTTTTGGTGTGTGTTTACGTGAATGTAATCTCTCGTTTTTGCTGGGAATAAGCAAAGCAGATCTGAGAAGGAATTTTGTTGCAAAGTCTAAGTCAGATGTTTTGTAAGTATGGAATGGTTTCTGTGGAGGAGGGTCAGTATTCAAACTGAAGTCTGATCCTACTCTGTAAGTAGCATCAGAGATACTACAACTCTGCATTGTTATGGAACTTACAGTGGAGAACAAGTCATGTGAGGAGAGGCTGAGGGAGCTGGGCATGGTTAGTTTGGGGAAGAGGAGGCTGAGGGGGGACCTCGTTGCCCTCTACAGCTACCTGAAAGGGGGTTGTAGAGAGGTGGGTGTTGGCCTCTTCTCCTTAGTAACTAATGCCAGAACCAGGGGAATGTCCTGAAGCTGCAGCAGGGGAGGTTTAGATCAGATATGGGGAAGAAATTCTTTATGGAGTGGTGAGGCCCTGGAACAGGCTGCCTAGGGAGGGGGTTGTGTCACCATCCCTGGAGGTATTTCAGATGTGTGCTGCCATGGTGCTCCAGGACATGCTCTAGGGACTGTGTGTGTTTAGGCTTGTGGCTATTCAGGTTTGCTGCTGTTGTGGGTATGGTTGGACTCTAATCTAGGAGCTCATTTGCAACCATGAATTATTCTGTGATTTTCAGTTGCTTTTTCTTTGGCTCTTCCTTTTTTCCATGCACTCAGTAAGATAATTCATATATGACTGATGTTGGAAAATAGCTCAGAGAATACAGGTACTATTTTATTTTGGAGAGGATGGGTGCCTTAGGTCATTGCTTTCATTGCCAGCTGTGTGTTAGTGCTGGGTGAGTGCTGGGCAGCGTGCATGGCCAGTCCACACACTGGCAGGCTTTGGCAGTATGTTTGTTTCTTAGGTGACCAGCAGTTGCAATAGTGAAGAGAATCAAACTGCCCACATCTGTGAAAGACAAGCCTAGTCTCAGATGATCTGTTCAGGAATTGCTTGTAGTTACAGGTTCTAATGTTACCTCTGGTCTGGGCCTGTCATTTTCAGCATAATTTAGATGTTCTTGCTCATTTAAAAAAACTTTGAAAAATTGCCACTTAAATCTTCCTTATTATCTGGAAGACACTCCTTTATGGATTCTTGGATTGCCATTTTGCATGGGCAGATTGAGGGTTTTGTTTGATTAGGGGTGGAGGGATTTTTGAGGGGAGTGTTTTGTGTGTTTGCCATCCTGGGTTCCCTCCCTAGGCTTGGGTCTGTCTGAAGAAGAAGTCTCACCTTCCTTTTTCTGCTGCTGAGGGAATGGTGGGTAAGGAGGAGCTGGGAGAAGAAAGATTTTACTGTATACACTGTGCCATATTACCTCTGAATTACTGGAAGCATACGTCCTGTGAGGACGTGTTTTGTTTAAGCTGTAGTGCTGGTGCAGAGAGGTGCTGGCCCTTTGGGGCAACAAGACGTAAAAGAATATTCCAGTTTATTCACCCTACTGACCATGACCATACATCTTTTCGTCCTGGTATGTACACTTGCTGCTATGATTCCATTTTTTCCTAGTTGCAAATCACATGGGTATAACACTTCTTTTTTTTCTTTTTTTTTTCTTTCTTTTTTTTTTTTTCTTTTACCACACTGTGTACTCTTGAAGGGTCTGGCAGGGGGTGTGTTACGGGTCACTGGAAGTGCCTGCTGCAGGAGAAAGAGGAGAGCAAATCTCCAGAACTTTGAAATAACACTGTAATTTGTTAAAGGGAAAGGGCCTCTAAACATGCCCAGGGAAAGTCACATGTACAAATAATTCCCTTCATTTTGATACAGCTTCTTCACAGTTCTTCTGCCCAGTGTCAGTGTTTGCTTGTTATGCCATTTGCCCACCAGGTTAAGTCCTTCATTTCCATTAGTTTCAGTAGTCAGTGTGTGCAGTGTAAATCAAATATACATGGCAAAGATCTAGCCTGCAATTCCTACTGCTCCTTGGCAGGAGTTTATTCAATCTGTTCCTTTTGGCCAGGACTTTTATCCTGGCTCGTGATCTTATTTACAGTGTGATAGCAGAGTTATTTCCACTCCAAAGCTCTGTAATGATACTGTCTAAATGCCTCAGGATGAAATACAGCTGGAGATGTGTAGAGAACTGAACTTCATTTAAATTCTTCAAGAGCTATCCATTATTTCTAGGCTTTTATTTTTTTTACAAATAATGTAAAATGTAGGCTTTGGGGAATGGGGGTTGAAATTTGTGGTCTCTCCTTGAGGGATACTATTTGGTTTTCTGGGTCATCCAAGTGAATACTCTGCTTCTGGACCTCATATGTAGGTGTTTTAGATCATATTTGATCCTATTCAGGGATTATGTAGCTGCATGATGATGTAGGTGTAGTTTATGCTTTTAATCTGAGTACAGAAGCATGGATTTGTTGAAGGGCTAGAGAAAACAGGGTTTGGTTAGCTTGTGTTTAGGGAGGATCTGCTTCAGGAAATCTTTAACCACACTATTCCAAGTATTCATGCAGATATTGTAGAATATAATTTTTTACTGTTGTCTCTGTTATATACTTAAGACAGATTTGTCTTAAACCCAGTTTTTCAGGATGGTAATAAGCAGATTTAAAAAATAAAGTGAAGTTGCACTGTAAATTCAGTGGGATGTAAATTACTGAACATTGGCTGTCCATGTGCATGGTCTTAATATTCTAATAAAAACAGAGACCAAATTACTGCTCTAGAAAGTCTGACAGGGAACTCTACTAGATGTGCAACCACAGTCTGAAAAATGCTAATACCGGGGAAGAATGGGGACTAACAGGGAAAACATAATGTGAAATAAGTAGCTATATCCAGCCTATGTGAAATAATAGAAACTCCATGTGAAAAAAAGTGTTGAATAATTGGGGAACTTTTTTAGAGGTTGCTGAAAAATGAGAAATACAAGGTACCCATATGTAAAGAGACTGAAAATACCAGATTCATTTGACAGGGAAAAAGGATTAAGAGAAAGAGACATGAATTTCTGCATACATACATGATACATCTGGAACATCTGTCACTGCTTTATAACGTGACATTCTTACCGAGGTGTTTTTTTTTTAAGTATGTTGAAATAAGTTTTTGGTCATTCAAATGTATGCATTTAAAATAGAAATGGATTTTGTGCTCTTCCCTAACAATTTCTTCAAGTTAGGTTTAAACTAGTTCTGTTTTAAAAGTGTGTGGCTTGAATCCCTCAACTTCAACCACTCCATGTGAAAATGAAGGTCTCTTTAATCCTGTACTTTGTATTGTTTTTTGTTTTGTTTTTTTTCTTTTTCCCCAATACAGAACTCGAAGATGTTTGGCTTTTACGGCTTCAAACTGCCTGGACATTTGCTGTTGAACTGCTGAAGCTTTCCTATCATTTGTTTTTCCCCTGAAGCCTCAATGTGTTGAGGGATCAGAATTAGCTGCTGTGGTAAGACTTCGTTAAAATAGTAATAAAATGCTAAAAGTAAGTGCAATGTTTCAGATAATTTTGATTTTATTTATTACCAGGAAACCAAACCAAACACAAGGAAACTTACTGCTGTACAAACTTGGAAACTGATGATGCCCAACTTCAAACTAGCAACCAATGAATGTTGTTTTGCCTTTTATCTGATTATACTTGGCCTATGCTTTTGAGTGAGGAATAAGAATCAAGTTAATTATTTCACAAGATTTTTTTCTTGTGTATAGATATATGTGCATGACTCATCAAAATGTTGTGTGCAGGTGTTTTACAAGTCCCTTCTAGATACTGTGTTTTGTTTGCCATGCATTTGGGTTTAATATCAGTTCATTTTACAGAATTTAAAATACTTAAGGTGATTCATAGATGTATAGAAAATTTTGATTATGGGAGAATAAAAATTGGTAAAAATAAGAGAGAAACCTTGTGAACAACAGGTGAGATAGAAACATGACTGCACCTCTAAGCAGATAGAAACCCACAACTGTTTGCTAGATGTTCCAAATGCAGTATTATTGCATACTGATATTGATCTCAGCTACTGTAGCAATTTTGAGTAACCGAGTGATATTTTACACATTTCAGGAATCAAGGCAAACTCAAACATGAGAAGATGATCCAGCCAGAAGATTTTTCACTTCACAGAAAAGTTATTTTCATTTAATATATAATATAATTTAACAAAGTGAAGTTCAGTTACATACCTTGAAATTAAGACACACCTGTGGCCTTCATCAGAAATGTTTCTAACATTTTCAAGAAAAAATATGTCCCAGAAACTGAGCATGTTTTTACTAGTTTTTGGAATCATTTGGGGCTTGATGTTGCTACGTTACACTTTTCTGTACCCCAGACGCCAAAGCAGTGCTGAGTTGCGTGGACAGATACTAGATCTAAGCAAAAGATATGTCAAAGCACTGGCAGAAGAAAATAAAAATCTAATGAATGGTGGAGCCTCGATGGCAGGATATGGTAAGAAGCAAAAAAAAAAACCCCATATTAGTCATGCAAATACCTTTTTTTCCTAAAAATGCTGGAGTTAAAACTTTTCCTTTTTGAAATATATACTGCTCTTTAAGAGCAAAAGCTCTGTATTATTTTACTGTAGTTTAGTTTATTCCCTGTAGGTTAAGATTAAGGTGTGGGACAAAATCAAGCTTGAGACATAAGGTTCTTGTTTCCCTGGGATTTTTTAGGTATCTCCAGGTATGTGATTACTGTTACCTAAAGGATTAACAGCAATATTGTGCTTTTTATGAATCTTAAGATACTGAGTAATAAATACATTCTCCATATGGGGACAACATTTCAGACTTCAGCATTCCAGATTCTTCTTCTGCCTCGTTGCTAACTTTCTGCTTTTACTTCTTTAATTTTCTTTTCTTTACATAGTAAAAAAAAACCCAGCAGAAAGCAACACACTAGTTGAGTCTGTAGTCCCAAGATTGCAAGGCAATTATGAATTTAGGAGAATCTCCCTTTGCTTTAGAAGTAACCATTAGAGATAATTTCCCTTGTCTCTAGAGCTTTGATACTTGCTGCATGACCTCTCTTTGATTTATCAGTTAACATCACAAATATTACCGGTAAACATACATTGCTTGAGCCTGTGTCTGTTTTCTGGAATAAAGAAATTATAGTTTTGAGACTATAGTTTGGAAATCTTTATAGCAAAGCTATAAAAATGTCTCAATACTTTTTAACTTTTTGGTCCCATCATAACTTCTCTTGAGGAAAGGTTGCAGTGAAAGCAATGAGCTTTAGTCAATGCCTTAAGATTTTGAGAAATCCCTTAGTTTTCAAGAAAATACTTATGTTTTATCATAAAGGAAAAAAAAATACCTGTGAAATTAAGAGTAGTAGGCTTAAAAAGAAATGTTTAAAAAAAAAAAAAAAGTTTATGTACTTTTTTCCACTTCTTAAGGAATCATTAAAAGGGTGGGTCCTAGCAGTTTTAGGATGCTCTTTATAATTACTCTGGAGGCTAAGAGTACAAACAGCATAAATGTGTCTGAAGTTTTTGCTGCTGCTCAGGAAAAAGGCAAATCTGTGATGACAAGATGAGCAGGAAGCAACCCAAGAGGAAGAGGACAGTATCAAAATGTCTTAGCTTTTAATTCATTCATTATATTAACATTTTTATCCCAGTAAGAGACTACTACTTCTTTTCTTCTCCCTTTCTCCCTCCCCCTTTTTTCTCTTTGAGGATTTCCTGCCTTTACTTTGTAATTACTTTTCTGTGTAATTTGTTTTAAAAACCCCTTGTGTACTGCAGCTTACCACTGCTGTATTGTCTCAGTGTTTTTCCAAATGAGATTTGCCTTCTGAAGTTCTGTCTAAAGTTTAATTAAAATAAAAAATGAAGTCAGCTCTTGATCTACATGATGATCATCAGACCTAGGACTTGCGTAGACAGCTCCTTCCCTCAGACTGTTGAGCACAGAATGGCACTGCAGAGTACATGACCCACAGTGTCATTGACAGAAGACCCTGCTCTGGCTCAAATTGTAAAGCAGTTGTCAAAGAAATTATTAGATTTTTTTTTTTCCAAAGGAGACATTACTAAACAAAAACAAATTAATTTTAGAGGAAGGGTCTGACTTAAAAATTAAATTTTTAAATTATTATTAATTTATTGCTAGTGTTTTAATTTATCTGGGTTACTCCTCTTTTTTTCTCTCTCATACTTTTCATACCATTTTTTTTTCCTCCCCAATTTTTCTGGTCACTTAAGTATTAATTAGAGAGTAGAGGGGGAAGAGAGAGAGTCTGTGAGTCTGCATGTTTTTTGGGGGGGTGATCTGAACTTTTAAAAGCTGGTAAGTTAATTTATTTTTTTTTCCACATCTTGAGAGAAGATATTGGTATGAACATTGATAACAGCATAATTAGCTTTTGTTGAAAGGTCTGATACTGGTTTTGTTTTCCAGAATATGGGAGCTTTTCTACTGTCCTTTTTCTTGTTTTTCCATCAGTATAGGCCTATATATATGGGGTTTTTTTCCTACTTTATAACTTAGGTAGGAAGTGATAAGATACTTTCTCATAGTAGTTTTTCTGTAGGATAGATCTGTTTTTTAGAGAAAAGCTATAAAGAACTACCTTTTTTATGTTGGAAAGTATCTTCCATTGCTGTGCAAGGCTAAAAGGTGTCATAACTGGGTTTTCTAGCACTGTTGTCTGGATGAAATTGGAAATACTGCCTTTGAATAGGCACTAGTCTAATGCTGCAGCTAGTGCTTTTGTTCTTAGACTTGAATATTAAATTGGCTTCCTTTGCAGTTCATTATTATGGTGGTGCCTTAGTTGCCTGAAGTAACAAAGAAACATTATTAAAAACAAAACAGCGATTTAATAGTATATTTGTATACTACTCTGCACTCTTCCAGAAAGTGTCCTAGGAAGGATAGCAAGTCTTAAGATGTGAATATGTTGAAATAGCAGTTCTTTTCCACAGACAGTAAATAATGGGATGTTCTTTGTTTTTTCCATTATCTTCAGCTGATCTTAAGAGAACAATTGCTGTTCTTCTGGATGACATCTTGCAGCGCCTTGTCAAGTTGGAAAACAAAGTTGATTACATCATTGTGAATGGCTCAGCAGCAAATAGCACTAATGGAACTAGCAACCACATGCCAGTAACTTCAAATAAACGTGTGAAACCAGCAAGCAACATTAGGTAGCAAACAGGGTCGCTTTGTGTTGCTCCATCTGTGATAGGTAATATTTTAAATAAGCTTTCTATCTCTGGCTAGAACAAAGCAGTAGTTGACCCTAAAAGAAGCATAAACTACTCTGTTATGCAACATGCTGGATCTGTTTAGGCCTAACTTATGTGCATAGATTCTCAAAGCTTTATTTCATTGCCTTTGAGCAGTATTTCTAAAGTGATCTTTGTTGTCTTTGAAGATATTTTGATACCATGATTTGATGTAGTATGTCGTTGGATAATAATCGAAAGCAAAGGGGAACTTGTAGGTAGATTTCTAAATATATTTAAGTATAAATATAACATATCTTTTGGATAGGTGAGTAGTATTGTAGTTTGTTCATTTTTATTGTGATCTGCATTAAGCCGAGGCAAATGCAAACTGAGGAAAATGCATTGTTAAACAGATGCTAGAAAGTGTGTATACTTACAATCTTTTGTCACTCATTTACTACAACAAAACTAAATTGAAGAGATAGCATTGGCAGTAATAGTTTAAAATTTTGACCCAAAGAATGTCTTTATTTGCACTATCTGTTGGGGTAGCTAGAGAATTTACTGTATATTTAAGAAAATGAATTATATTAGGGAAACTTCATGGGTAGTAACACTGTCCAGGTGTATCTTTATGTTGGAGATAGGGCAGTTAGATTATCAAAAGCAAATCATAATCTGTGCTATCTTAGATAATTATTTCTTACAAAGATATTTAAGTGTATGTATTTTGTAATTGCAGATAAAATTATTTAAGTGATGGAAATAAGTTTCTGATATGTTGATACTGTTTATTTCTATTCATTGCCATTTCTTTTGAACTTTTTAGTACCTTCTACTTTGTGATGAATATAGCATACCATACCCTAGATTGCTTTTTTTGATCAGGAGGAAAAGCAATTGAAGGAAACAAGGCATCTCTGCATTTAACAGATATATGTTCTAAGGCTGTCTCATCATGCAATATTTGAGAGCTAAGGTGATGTTTGCCTTATATCTAAGTTAGCCTTACAGCAGAGTGAACAGCAGTGTGGATGCACTGTATTTCAAAATGCTACTGAAGTCACATTAAAGAGAAGGTGCCACTGAGCCTATTTTTTAAAAAATGTACTGAATGTTTTTGGGGGAGGGAGGGTGTAGTATGTTCAAGGACTTTTGGCAAAAATGAGAGGGTTTTTGGGGTGGGTGGATGTGATCTAAAAAGTAAAAGCAGAGATGCTGAATGATTTACCATCCAAAGTGTTTTTTCTTCCATTTCCCTGCTGATATGCTAGACTGTTAGAAAAGAAAACTACACACAACCTTAGTTAGTATACAGATTAATTTTCTTCTGTCACATTGTGCGTAAACGTGTACTCACTTCAATGCAGTAAGAGAAAAATAAATTTTTAATTGGTCCTGTAAAGGCTCTGGTTTTCTTTGTGCTCTGGGTGTTTCTGGATTGGAAGATTTTAAGTCTCTGAAGTTTAGTAGTTATCTGGTACTTGTTATCCTCAATCACTAAGTTATTTTGCTCTTGAAATAACGCCCTCACACTTTCCTCAAGTTAGAGGTGAGGGGAGAAGTAAATTAAAATGACTGTTTTAGATCTTTAAAAGTGAAGACCATGCATTGAGAGTTAAAAAAACAGGTGCACAACTTCTTATGAATCTGCAAGTCGATGTGAAGCTAGGTTTTTATCCCTGTCTATGGTTTTTTATTCCCTAGCTAAGTGATTGGTACCAACCAAAACCTTGGTGAGTAGTGTCCCTTTGTGCTATAAACAGTAATAGATGATGTTTTTCATGTAAGGATATGTGAAGTCTTATGACTCAAGTTAATGAGGATTGTTCAGTGAAACAGAAGCTGTGAGGTATTTCTCACTATGTGCTTCCTCATTACAGGAAGGACATTGAGGTGCTGGAACGGGTTCAGAGAAGGGCAACGAAGCTGGTGAAGGGTCTGGAGAGTTTCTCCTATGAGGATAGGCTGAGGGATCTGGGATTGTTTAGTCTGGAGAAGAGGAGGCTCAGGTGGGACCTTATTGCTCTCTACAACTACCTGAAGGGAGGTTGTAGGGAGGTGGGGGTCGACCTCTTCTCCCAAGTTCAAAATGCCAGGATGAGGGGCAATGGCTTCAGGTTGTGCCAAGGGAAATTTAGGTTGGATATCAGGAAAAATTTCTTTCCAGAGAGGGTGGTTAGGCATTGGAATGGGCTGCCCAGGGAGGTGGTGGAGTCCCCATCCCTGGAGGTGTTTAAAAACCATGTGGATGTGGTGCTGGGGGACATGGTTTAGGGACCCTGGCAGTGCAGGGTTAATGGCTGCACTTGATGATCTTAAAGGTCTCTTCCAGCCAAATCATTCTATGATACTATGATTCTTCATAGTCATTCATAGTGCCATTAGCAAGTAGTAGCTTTTCTCTCAGCTTTCAGGACTATAGTGGCTCGTTGGAATTAGCTTGTGCTGGAGAGCTGGATAATGTATATTTATGGAGAGCTGTGTACTACCTATGCCTTATGGCACTGATGTTGTATTCATCACATCTGTGCTGTATCAGCATGCTGACTTGTGTTCTCCCATCACCAAATACTAGCACAGGACCACTTCCATGATTTCTGTGCTCCAGCAATGCAGAGGGTGGAAGCTGAGCTTGATCCTTTTTGCTTAGATGGCAAAGTTTTTCAGAGTGGCAAAACTAAAGTTCAAATGTGTGGGGTAAGGAAGAGATAAGAGGAAGGTCTCAACAGAAACCTTACATAGGCCTTTTCTTTCAACAACAGTAGCAAGAAAACATCTACATATTCCACATACTGCATCTGCACATTATGGGGATGGCCATGAGCCAGCAATGTGCCCTTGTGGCCAAGCAGGCCAATGGATCCTGGGATGCATTAGAAGAAGTGTGGCCAGCAGGGCAAGGGAGGTTCTCCTCCCCCTCTGCTCTGCACTGGTGAGACCCCACCTGGAATACTGTGTCCAGTGCTGGGCACCCCAGTTCAAGAGGGATAAAGAGCTACTGGAGAGAGTCCAGTGCAGGGCAGCAAGCTGCTGAAGGGAGTGGAGCATCTCCCTGCTGAGGAGAGGCTGAGAGAGCTGGG